>QYTT01093787.1:29672-47414 GCA_006980735.1 Dasypogon diadema | reverse complement strand
TCTTGCTTGCATCTACATTAATTAATAATTACTACTCTACATGAAGATCTAGCTATCCCTTAGCTCTATTGCTCTTCAGTCAAAAATATAAACAATACTCCACAAAGATTATGATACCGATATTTTATATTATGATATCAGTTAGCGTTGCAATGATATATGCGGTCTTGAAATGGTTTTATAATGATTACATTTTCTTACAAAAGTAAGCCAAAGAAAATTACTTCATATAAATATTTAGTAACAGTCATTTTTTTATTTTTTGTTACTCTATATTTTTTTAGTATATTTTTGACTTATTTTAATGTATTCTAAAATGAGCAATAATTTTAGTTGATGTGCATCTCGAAAAGGAGGTAACTTTCCTTTATGTGGACAAGCTCTGGAGACTCTTCACCTAACACTCACACGGTGGGTCTGTATCCTGATTACGCTCTCCCTTAACATGTTGTCTACTGATCTCATCAACTTTGAACTAATCTCACGTATTACAAAGGTAATCAAAGGTTAAGTACGCTGTGGCAACCACAAAAGCTCTCTGAGCCCTGAGAATGGATCCCCAAGGGACTTCCATTAAGCAATGGTAGAGACCAGAAAACCGAATGTCTGTTTTAATCTGTTGAGAACAACTGCTCCAGAAAGCCCCCAGAAGTGCTTCAGCACTTAAATAAAAATGATAGATAGATTTTCTGAGTAAAATAACATGACCAACAACGTCAAATATTAGTAAAATCGCTAAAATATCTATATGCCCACTTATCGCTTCAAGAGTCCAAAAATGACGCACGTAAGGACTTTGTTTGAAATATTTATCGAGGAAACTTCTCAATAATTGTCACATTCAGTCATGTCTCTCTTTTTTTGCCATACATTAGACAAAACTTTAAATTCGTTGAACACTTTTAAATTTCTAAGAAATGTTTTCAAAATATCAAACAACTCTTTGTAGATGCTGTAAAAATTTACAACTTCTACTAAAAATTCTACGGTCATATTTTCGACACCAAAAAAAATCAGTTTCCATATTTATCTTCTTAACTCATTATTTATCGTTTTTGTATGGTGTAAGAGAATCTATAGATTTGGAGACAGATTTCTTTTGATATGTTGATTGGTTAGACGGACTACATCTGAACAAATTTTCTACATAACAAAAAAACATAAATTCAATTTCCAAAATTCAACACTGAAATTTCAATTATTTTAAGAGAATTAGAGAAATTTCACTTTTTCTGATCTGGGAACTCTATAAGAATCACATACAAATCTGATTACTTCTGACGTAATGTCCTTAACGCTACCTAAAAGACAAAAATTGAAAAAAAACACTTGGAAAAACCGCAGCGAAATCATGAAAAACTTCAAGTCACGTAGCACTTAGACTTTGCAGTCACCCAGTGAAAAGGCATGTTACTATGTGCCAGATTATTTTCCCACCAGGCTATCTAAAAACTGATACAGAGAAGGCTGCTAGTCACCAACATTGGTGAGAATATCGTGGGACCTTCACCACTTGTGCATCGAACTTCAGCTTATTGTAAAATTACAGGATACAATAAATACAGGAAAAAGGAAGCCCACTATAGCACTAGACATGAAAGATATATAAATTTAATAAGAGTTACGTACGTGACTTTTGTCATTTTCTACTTTTAACTTTCCTGATAACGTTATTAAGTTGTTGAAGTAAATTTTTCTAGCGTCACTCATTCCAGGGAAGCACTCTGTACTGGCTACATCCACATCACCTTTTTCGTTGTCTTGTTACGGTCTCTATATAGGACGACACTGCCACGTCGACAATAACTCAGGAAATTTCACAAGAAATTTCATATACGATGAAAGCAGAGAAATCTTGGCTTTTGTTGCAATTGAAAATTTGAGGTAGATACAAAATCGATTAGTGAATAAAATTGCCTGAGGTGAGAAATTTCAAAGTCGCACTTATAGACGATTACTGCAGTGAAAATTATTTCGACTTACACAAAACGTCAGGTTTAAGGTGTTGGGTGTAGTAAAATGGAAGCTAAGGGAAATATCATTTCAAAATCGAGGAGAAATATGCAATAGTCCAATTTCTCAGGTGAAATATTCAAAATTAGTAGATTAATGTAGTGCTAGTAACTATTTACGGATTTCCTTACCTGTGGCCTGAACTCTGCCAAGGCATAGGGATTTAAGGTCCAAACCATAAGAGTTTAAAGTTGAAACCTGTATGGAACTGTTTGAATGCCTTCAAGCAACTGGCACAACAGTACCGACGTACAGAGTAATTTCTATACAGATATAGATCTCGGAGCGTGATAGTTTGTAGGGGAATGATATACAGAATCCTCTATTATCGAACCCGAACTATTTTGCGGCTATTAAAAAATTCATTTTATTAAGAACTTGAGTAGCTAGAAAGGTCAAGAAGGAATATTGGAATAATTCATGATATCATGAACATATGCAAGAATACTGATCCAGAGACAGGGAACAAGGAAGGAACGCTCTACTAGTAACCTTCTGAATTCAGAAATTACTACATTAAGATTGCGGTCGAAAAAATTCTTTCAGATATTCCGGACTATTATTATTTAAAATGTTGAAAGTAAGGATCACTAAACCCTGAGTAAGATAGGAACTTAAGGAGCGTCCAGAAACGGCACATCCGTAAGGTGAGATACGATCAAATCTTCGAAGACCAAAAATAAAGCGGATGCAATCATTTAATGCCACCTCAATCTTTTAAGTACGTAGACAGTTTAGTTTAGAGAAAACAGCACTTCCAAAGAAAAATAAGTTGGATCTAAAAGGATTCTATCTATCTATCTATCTTATTTTAACTGAAAATACATTATTTTAAAAAACCGAATAATTCTGGTTTCATTCCAGCTCCACAATTCAACAGATAGCGTAGTAGTCTTAAGAAAAGTAACTTTGGCGTCCACTGGAAGATATCGATGCGAGGTATCAGGAGAAGCTCCCTCATTTCAAACAGTATCAGATCACGGAGACATGGTTGTGGTTGGTATGTATAAAAATTTAATATTACAATAGTGATTCAACCGAACCGGCAGCAAAGAAATTCCTTAAAGATAATTTTCCCCACTTAGAAATGTAAAAGAAGTGCATTGCATTTGGTTCACAACTCATCCACAATCCTCATTTCTAACTCACTTTACTTTACTAATAAAAACTCCAAAGTCCTAAACAAATCTTTGATCATGAGACGTCAGCAATTTCATCAGGAGTCCCAATTGTCCACTGACTTGTTTAAAATTCATAAAGGATGAATGAGTCCTAGAAACTTTAATCATGGTAAAGCTCCATCATCTCATGCGTGGAACAATAAGAGCCTGAAGTGCAAGTGAACGGTGGCTTCTGAATCAACACTTGCCTTGAAAAAGCTTCAGAAATATGTGGTACCCAGGTTAACCTAGCTAAAACCGCAAAGGGTTCTTGCTCTTAACAACAAATGAACTGGTTTAAAGGATGCTGGAACTGGCACAATTATGCATTTTGTCGGGCTACCGGTTAAGTGCAACGACTCCACAAAAAGTCGTTGGAAAGTAATCCTTGAAGTTCATAGCTCTTTCTATGTCATCATATTCTACATCTTTAACAGAGAAGTTTAAGCTTTCAGTTCCATCCATCTTACAGGGCCTTGTTCACCCTTAACAAAACTAGGTGGAAAGATGGAAGTGGGACCAGTTACATTCTAGAGCCTTTGAGCATCAAAGGCTCGTCAGGATATTGTTTTTGTCGCACTTATGGGATGTACTTTTATGTTGCCATCGCCCACCTTACCGAAAGTCTATTTTGTCTGGCAGCTTTGTGAGCCCTTTCCTTCAACACTTTTGCTTCAGACGGGGAGAAAATTATGCCGTTCTTAATTACAACGCAGTAATTAAGATAAAATTTGAAGTTTTATTTTGCTTCCTAGCATGAGCGAGCACTCTGCGGAGTGAATTCTAATTACATTCTGGAAATTACACATATGCTCTTTGAGTATGACAAAAAAATTCAATTTGCTCCACGGAAATGAGGAGTTTTCTGTATTTTTAGCCATACAGCGTTGCCTACAAACATTTTGTCAAAGGGTTGATGCATTTGTGGATATTTTATTTTCCGCAACTATCCTATCAAAAGTAGATTCAATTTAATTATTTTAAAGCAGATATTTTTAGATAGGGAAGAACGTACATACATATGTGCATAAATACGGAAACTCATAGTATAACAACGCTAGCTACTGGTAATTGAAACTTTTGATACGGACAGCTTTCTGTTCAAGTAAAGGTCATATGAATTGAAAATATATTTTGTAAAAGTATGAAGAAGAGCGACATTTTCCGCTAGAATTAATGCACTGTTTGAGGTAAAATTGTAATCGCGGCAAAAGCATAAGTCCTCGTCCTCTTATTTAACCAGATATTGAGGATAATTTTGATGAGTATTTTTATTCTGCACAGTCTTTGCTTTATTATTCCCACAGGTCAATAAGCTTAGAATACAATAGGGAAAATGAAATCATAGTGTCCTTTTAGAATAATATCTTTTAAATCTTTTTCATAAATACTCAACTATTGAATAGAGTCTGGAATAGACTGGTTGAGAATAACAAAAGATGTTTCTCAGTTCTAAAAGAGTTTTTTACGGTATGAGACTGATGAAGTTTCTACCTGAAGTATAGATTTGTTGTATTGTATTGTAAGAATTCTTATAATAATTTTTGTTTCGTCCATTTATAAGTATTTTTTTCCAATGATTTGTAAAAAATTTCTCCTTTTAGTGTTACTAAAAGTGCAAATATCCCATTCGAACTTGGTAATGTTTTTGTACCGCTTAACTTCTCGAATGCCTTTCATAAGGTCAACCATTATCTACTAATGGACAAATTATTTCATAGATTTGTTTTTACCAGGGGTGTAGGTAGGCTTATTTATTCATATCGTAGAGAAACGAGTTCCCTGCAACCGTCATATGTTTAGATTTTTACCCGTTTATAGTGGTTTACCACAATATCCAACTATATCTATATCGTCGATTAGTGTTAGGCTCTTGTTGACAGTTTTCGCGAGGATCTTAGTTCAGTTGGAAGATGGTTCGGAGAAACAACTTGGTACTGAATACTTCGAAGTCCAGTTCTATATAATCATATCGACCATTCTGTCGTATCATATATTTTTAAAATGAAGTGTTTATTTCACCAAAACCACTCGGCCTTTTGGGGGCGACCCTTCTGAAAACGTGGCTGACTCAACGGCCTGTGTTTCCGTGTTCTCCCATCTAATTTATTGCCGTGTAAAAATTTCAATTATTTTCTGAACAGGAATATTTTAACAGGACCGTAATTCTGAAGGCAGTAATATATAGAATAAATAACAGCGATATTCTGAAGTACTATAGTACAGCTGGACGTGGTCTTTTTTTTACCGATTTCTTTTTTTTATATGTGTCTTTTTACGCATTTCCTTGTTTTTACATATGTTCATTTTTTACTCTATACGCATCCATCGCGTAAAAAAATTGCAGGTGTATAAATAAATCAATAAAAATGTTTGGTTATTTCTTAAATGGTGACTTATGATATAATATTTTTTTCTTTCTATTTTTCCGATTCATCAACTTCTTTAAGGTATAATTACTTTAAAAACATCACCCTTATCTGCATAAAACACATTTCTTCTTTCTGTCCCATCAGATTATCTACTTTGTAAAATTTGTAGAGTGAAATTTTCAAGAGGAAATTAATTAATCAGATAATAAATAAATTAAAGAACCGGAAATGTCTGTCAAGAATTAAAGTGAAGTATAAATCAAAGAGAAGCAAAGGTCACCTCGCCTACAGACTATTTATGGGGATAAGATACAATTAGGTAATAAAGGTCAGGAAGTCTAAGTTCAAATTTAATTTAATTTAATTTTTCCTCTCATTTCTGAAAATATGTCAATTAAGGAGGTATACCTTTCTGGCGGTGGATGTGTAGAACTTTTTATATTTCAGGGTTTTGACATTTTGCAACACCCCCAGTTTCTTAGGTTTCATGTAAACATGTCCACCCACGCTTTTGCCGCAAATTGAAAGAAAGCATTTTGCGTGCGGTTGCCTGGCTTGTAACGAATCGGCTAGAGGTATGAAAAGGAATTGAGATTTGAGATTCGAAAATAGTCATTAAAAAGGAAAATTTTTTCCCGTGTCCTGTTCCTCGAGAATTTATAGTTCGAGAAAAGAAAAGAAAAGATACAAAAAGATGCAACATAGGCTCAAAATATACATATAAATAACACAAAATTATTTTAAATGTAAAATAAAGACACATAAAAAGTAAATATAAATGGCTCTGAAATGTAACAATAAACAGGTAATACAAACAAGACTCGAACATAAAACAAGGAGGAACCTAACATTAATGATATCTATTCCTACAAGTTTAAATAAAAATATGTAGAAGTAAAGAATACCAAAAGGCAGAATTTCTACAAAAAAATTTTGACTAGAAAAAAAAATCTTTATCAAGTTGCACCAGTTCTTTGACTGTCCAATTGCTAATCTTGAGAAAATGTCACATATTTATGATCACATAACGAATAAATAAATAGGCAAATACATAAATAAAATGAACACTTGATTTTTATTTTTTTATTTTATTACAATACACAAACAGATTCGATGATCTAAAATTTAGACGCCTGCTGGAGCTGTTGCAAAACACAAAATATTTTAAGCAGCACATGTATGTTTGGAAAAACGTCGTTCAGGAGTTTATCAGGTCCTAGGAGGTTATTTCTTAAAACTGTTGTTATTTTCGCACATATCTACTAGAAGGAAACACAAAGATATTTACAATAAAGTATATCAATTTTAAAAAGAGAAGAAAGTTTCTGGAAAATTAATGCGATATTTTGATCTGTAGAGGATTATAATGTATATATATGTACCCAGCTAATTTATTTTAGGGAAGGAGAGATAAAAAACACAAGCCCTCACTGTCCCCTCCCTTGGCTACGGCTTTGGCTTCACTCATCTATTCGCTATGAATTCTAACAACATACAATGATTTGCAAAAATCTGAATACATCGGCGAAATATACAAAGAAAACCAAATTTTCCGAGCTACACTTACTAAAAACATCTTTCTAAAATTTGAACATAAGATATATTTTGATGTGTATTAATTAACATCCAAAAGTTAGATTTATTACGGATTAATGTGATTGTATTGAATTAGCTAATGTATCATGGACCAACTGTCGAAAAATTAAAATAAATTATGTTAAATCCAAAAAAAAACTAGAACTCAACAATGAAAGAAAGTGGACCCGTGCTTTTAGGTTTCTGTTCACGGAATTTTCTCTTCTTGATTAATAGTAAATTTATTTTTTAATTGTGTTTTTGTTTAACTTTCTCTTTTATCAAATCAAATAACTTTGATATAATCTCAAAGATAATATCCCCAATTTTCTGGAATTTCAGTGCTTATTCAATTTCAATTCAGGGAACGTCCAATGCAATTTTAAATTTATTTAGTCAAATAAAAAATTCTTTTCCATTAAGTTTATTAGCGTTTCAAGAATTTAATATAATTGCAAAGAACGAAATGAAAGCATCCAAAATCATGTTTTCCTTTAAAAAATTCAAAACCAACCCACATCTATGCACATCCTTAGAAGACCCTACATAACGATGAATTTATAAATCTCATATTTGCTTACATTAAATACATTTCCTTCTCAATATAAAACAACCCTCTTCCTCGGCTGTGTAAACACATTACATCTAATAATGAAGCAAAGTTAAAATTACAACGTTCATAAAAATTCATGCCAGCATATTTTGCTCTTTATTTGGTTGTGCTTTCCTCGAAATCCTCTTAAAATTCCTAAGTAGGTAAATCAATTTTGAATAATAATATTAGATGGATAAGCCCGGGCGGCTTCTTGAGGAAAATTGCTTTCTCTTAAATCTGACCAGCTTCTGAAAATTCTTCCAAATATGTCTGAGGTCTGAACGCATTAAATACAAATTCCAGTGGAGGGAATGTGCAACCCTTTGGGGAGGAATCATTATTCAAAAGCAGGAAAGTCAGCAGAGCTGATTCCACCACAAGATTCCTTGCTGATTTCCTGCCCGGGGAACCTTCTAATATTGGGACATATACATCATATTTTGTCTAGAAGAAGGTCATGGACTTGATATCCTGGGGGTGAGTTGTACTTACACACATTCTTGCCGCCTAAGAAATCAAATGATATCGCTTCTCGGGAACACTGGAATATAATGTTTTGGGGAGGATGGATCCATTCAAACCCTCCCCAGGGAAGTCGTTGCCACAACCACGCGCAACTTGTGTCCTGAATATGGATGTGCATGAGAGTCTCTTCTTGTATATCAGGAAACTGGTTATGCCTTAAAGTCAGCATATAACTCATTTTTAATATTTAATACGGGACTAAAATGGAATAAAATAAGAGCGTCAGGAGCGGTTATTCTTCTCTTTAGTGCTTCCCTCCCTTTCGTTTTATACAAGAGCAGAAGATGCTACAAACGCAGGCAAAACAAAATGGGTTTCAGTTAACATTCAGTATGAGGAAATGGGGCTCGGGAATGTTTCTTCTTGCACAGTTCTTTTCACACCATGCCAGACCATCTAAGCACGTTTTTCCGCTATGCCTTTTCTCAGTTCCACCCGCTAATAATTCTTCACCCTGGGGCTCTTAACATTATGCGGAACCGCATGATATTTTACGCAATTTCCCCGTTCCGCCTTCGTTTTATTTTACTTTTTATTCGAGGATTTTGCTCCATGAAACGGCATAGTTGAAAGGCATCATAACCCACCTTTCCGGTGAATGGCTAACTTCTTCCCTTTGCAGCAGTGCCTATCATATCCATTCGCACGCATTCATAAGCCTTCTGAACTCAATTTTCCTTCGTTCTGCTGGTGGAGGATTGTTCACCTCCAGTGCAGGGTTCTTTTGAATTATTACGGATACTTTAAGAAAAAATGGGCGTTCTGCTTCAAACTTCTTGAAATTTTGATTGCGACAGTAGATATAATTTTTAGTTAGCTACAATCACAAGGGTGGCTTCAGGGATTACTATCCCTCACGGTTGCCTGCATCCCAGCAGCTGGAGATGTAATTTATATTCCACTTCGAATTTTTTGATTATTTTATGTCTGTTGAGTTACTTTAATTAAATTTTTTAGCACCCATATCTCTGAGTAATGTGAAGATATACTACTTCCAGCTTAGCTGCTGGAGATATAAAAAATTTCCATGAAATACGATTGCAAAAGTGAAACTATTTCTTTCCCTAGCTCTTGTAAATAGATTATTACTCTAATTATGTAAAAATCTGTTTGTTAGAAATATTTCAATAAATTTTCACATGTCTTAAAAGTATGTAAGCTAGATACAAAAGTTTAGCATCAAATTTAAACAAACGGGCTCAACTAACTCAACTAAAATCTGTATAAAGTCAAAGTTGGAGTACGATTAGCAGACACAGATTACCAGACGTTCGACTACTTAAGATCAGGTCTGGTCCTTTGTAAGCTTTTGATTCCACCCTTTCACAAATATAAGAACCCTCTTTGATAATGCTAGCTTGCCTACCGAAAACGGTATTCGGGCCAATAAAATTTTTGTCTAAAACAATAAAAAGTTGAAAAACCCCAAATCCATAGAACAAATTAATCCTGTTTATCTTGTATATAAATAACCAGATTGTTCGCATAAGTCCGAATTTTATAGCAATTAATAATCATTTTTTTTTAGAAGCAACTGATGATAAAATTTGCTTGCATCAAAACTATTATACAGGGTGTCCGATAATTAATCGATATGTGGTATATCAATCCAAGTGTCCTGATCAACGTTTGTTCGGAAAGCCCTCTGCTTAAAATCACTCCATTTCCCTCAAAATGGTGCCCAGATATTTTATGTCCTTTGACAGAGGTGCAATCCGTAAATTTCCTATAATTCCTCACAAGGATATCACAGGATAACGATCAAGGATTCATCTAAAAGAGCATCTGTGTGGCTTATTCCACACATTTTGACACATGACCAAAAATTCACATTTTCCTAACTTGACCTAGAACCACTTTACAAGGAGACAACCAACCGCGGCATGAGGTCATGGGAGGTATTGAAGGATCAAATCATTGCACATATAGATTCCAGGAACTTATTGAATAATCTTCAGTATGGTTTCTCACGTAATTATAGCTGCTTCACAACATTACTGAAAATTACTGGATAGGCTCATTTAGTATCTATATTAACGACATCCTTGATTGTGTATCGTCGATATTCATTTATGCGCTGATAATGTTCCAAGTTTACTTGAGTTCATTGCTTGGACTTATCGAGAATTGTGTAAGCCGTATCAATGAGGACTTTGAGGCTATTTATAATGATTCCTTGTAGATTAATTCCACTTCGGGAGATCCGCGCATCGAGTCGTCTTCATCCCTTCGTCCTCGAGACAATACCTAGCAGATCAGTGAAATTTCGAGACTTCTTCTTGAACAGAACTATACGAATGTGGAATAGATTACCATCCTCCGTTTTCCTCGTTGATTATAGGTCGCAGTTTTTTAAGGAGAATGTGCACCGACACTTCCGCTCAACCTCGTAATCCCTTTTCCTCAGTTCCATTTTCCTTTTCTTCAAGGCTGTGCACAGGGTAACCCTTGAACTTTGGCTGCACCGTGGTATTGAACTGAGGTTCAACACCATATGCGAGCAAGCTTTTCTAGGATTTGCAAATATTATTAAACATGCATAAAACACTCTAAATTTGATTTAACAAGTTGAGCGCAGTGCCCAGGGACTGACATTTAAAGCTCTCTCAGAACAAATGGATTTGAACACGTAATTCTCTCACGAAAGCTTTTATGCTAATTGCCGCACTCAACGTGTTAATATTAATTTAATCTAATAATGCTGCGAAGCGAAATCTGTAACACAGATGCAATCTTAAAATGAAGTTATATGTGGCTTTCATACACTAAATAGATATTTCAATCTTTTAATTATAACCCTTGTGTTTTAGATGTGGAAGGGTCGAGCAAGTTTATAATGAAAAAACTATCGTATCATGATACGATTGTAAAAAATGTTGGCCACCTCATGAACCAGTTCCTCACTTGGAGCAATCATGTCAATTTCCTTGTGAGCCGTATTTATGGATGCTTGCGTGAGCTTTGGCTTTCTGCGTCTTATACTCCACGGTCGGCTTGTCGACTTTTGGTTAAATCTCTCATCCTTCTCATATTGTACGTTAAAGTTATATGTGGCGTCCTTATAATTCGGTGTCTAAACGCAGACTTTAATTGTGCCATCAGGTACGTTTTTAACGGTCTGTCCAGCGTAATTTCATTAGATTTTCGCTTAGGGATCTCCCATGGAACAATCCTTTGATTCCTCCACCATATTGCGAGCTGCTTAATCTTTTTGGTATGGCATCCTTGGAGAAGCGACGTAGAAATGGTGATATAGTTTTCATGCACCAGCTCTTGAATTCCCATATTAACTCTCCGGTGCTCCGTGCCAGGGTGTCCCTCAGGTTTAATAGTCACAACTTGAGAGATGTCCCCCTTTTGCATGTCAACTTTTCTAGAACTAACTATGGTAAGCATGAGCCTATTAATCGTATGTGTGGGGCTGTTAACCGTGTTACGGAGCACTTTGATTTAGATTTAACCAAGATTGTATTGAAAAAACGTCTTTCTCTTGTAGTTTAACTTAAGCTAAAGCGTTAACTTTGCCACCTTTTTTCTGTGTTTCTTTGTCATGTCAATTGGTCTAATCTTGCTAACAATAAGACATAATATGCCGGGGAGCCTAATCTTAACACCCTCTGGGTCGAAAGGGAACCTCATTATTAAATAAAATATTTTGAAAAAAACAGCTTCACCTACCGCAACATAATATATTTATTTAAGATACAAAAACACACAACTTTAGTATAATTAAACTTTTTTCTTACAAACTAGATTCTTACAAATTTTGGTTTTTTTATTTTCATATTTCTCATTACACGACGGAATTTTTGAAGGTTTGTTTCCACTTTTTTCTCGTGCTTTGATTTTTTAGAATAATTCGTTAATGCTTCCTCAGCCATCCTCTTTACCGAATTCATCTCCAGCACTTTCCGCTTCGTATTGTCAATATTTAATGTTACATCACTTTCAGCTCGTTGTATCCATCTTTTAGCTGGAGGAGCTTTGTAAACTTGGTTTTCCTCATTCTCCTCGCAACGGTCATTTCTTGATAATGGTACGTCAACAGCTGTACACCGAACATCCTATAAAGGCAAAGTGTTAAAATTTTTCTATTATGAACGACATTTTCTAATAAAATTGAAAATAATGAAAAGGATACTTACCACAATATTTAGGTGGTCTTTCGGTAGATGCTGTTTGATTCCCTTTTGGGAAGGTGCAAGTCTTAATTGTGTTGACTTCGCACTGTATGAATTCTTGACATTCTCTTGAATTTTTCTTGTTTCATCTACGTCTGAGATGAAATGGTTATTATATAGTACATTATATTGGCGGGTTAACATCTCCATTTTACTTCTTTCTGATGCGTCAATTTGGCATCCGTGCCATTGCCGGTGAATCTGTTGAACGCTTTCTTTTTGTTGCTCCTCATCACTGTCTGATATGTCCAGATCTTCCTCCAATATAGACATATATGGTTTTTTCTGGGCATTCTATAAACACAGAAGATATATTAGAGAACTACAAAAATGGAATGAGTTGCCGTAAATAATTACCGTAAAAGATTCCAGATTTTTTGATAGAGCAGATTCTGCTTTTATTTCTGAAGGTATTTTTTGTGGTAACTGTTGTGCAGTATTTAATCTGGGAATATCATTCTTCACGGACGAAGTGGTTTTGATCTGCGGATTGAAAAATGATTAATATCATCTCCGTTCATAATAAATCAATAAAAAACATGAACTTTAGATAGAAATCTTACCTTATTCAACCTTCTAAACTTCAAAATAATCCTTCCATCACGGATATGAACGGATGATACCCACGTGTGTTTGGATGGTATTGTGTCACTTTTGAAATTTTTATCTGAAGGACGTTGGGCTCCTATTTTATTCTGTTCAACTCCATTTTGACGGGTATCCTATAAAGAAAGAACTTAATTAAAATATTTTCAATTATTGTTTCACAATATCATCAAAAATGGCACTTCATCAAAAGTTGAACTTCTTATAGTGGTAGACTTACCTTAAAATCCAAATACGATGCTTTATTGACGGGTGTTGATGAATAATTTTGTAAAATTTTATGCTCCATTTTCGCAATGATATAACTCTGTTTAGAATTAGCTACACTTGTTAACTAACCAAAATCTCAGTTGAAAATAACTGAGTATCTGAGGCAACTTAGACATCTCCTAATTTCTATAAGCCCCCTCCCACTTCTGTTCACAGGTTATGTACTATTGAGATATTGACCTCTCTTTCTTAAGTAGGCAAGACTTATAAATGCAAGTTGCGCACACTTACGCAATGCAGTTGGCTTCATTTAAGTCTGAAAACCACGCCTCTCTATTTTTTGTACGTTATGTGCGTAACGTATAGTATACACCCCTCCTTTTCTAGCTTGCACGACCGGTTCTTGATATAAGTCTGTCTTTTTCTATTACTGTTTATAATATAGTGGTGTAGTTTTGGTTACGTAATCAGTATTGAAATATGTATCTGAGTTGATTTTTATGAGAAAACTGGATCGAAGGCATATGTTGGGATTACATATGCCTTCGAAAATCGTCCTTTTAGGATAAATTAATGTATTTCTTCAGAATAAGTTATGTGACCACGATTTTTCTCCAACTTAATAATATGAAATTTTTATATTTAAAGGATCAATAATAACATCAATATATGCTGGCAGTATTTTCTTGATTTGTTTGTTTTGAACTCTGACATTGAATCTTGACCTTTCTGCTATAACTCGGATTTAAAATTTTTGCGTTATATTGGACCGCGTAACATTAGAATCCTACACGGCACTACATTGTTTTCAAGTCTGCTTAATCTTCAATATATTTGAATATTTTAAGCTCCAATTTTGCGGTTCTCCTTTAAAAACGCTATACTTTAAATCCTATTAGCAAAAATATGTTAAACCTGTCCTGCAGGGACATCTCAGGATTTCATATGTTCAGCAACCTGTGAATAAGCAATTATCCGTAGATATCGTATTAGTCGCAGTCCAGAATTCAGCTGGAATATTTGAGAACAATATGCATATGAGAAAGTTTAAAGGATGGGCTTTAGGATATTTGGTAGCCAGTAAAAATGGCAGGTATCGATGATCTGCAGCATCCGCTTAATGTTAATTGCCTTTTGTGTTTTTTTATGTTGCTATCTAAATGATTATTTACACTTACTATTGCCACTTTGCAGATTGCTGAATCTCTACGAAAGCGTTCTCCAGAATTTGCGATCATTTATAGTCAACGCTATTCAGAGCTAATTTTTCATAATCTATGACTGCCATCCTGGACGCTTGACCAAGTCATTTAAGCCTACCAAATTTTGAGAAAGTAACTATATTTTAAAACCGGGAAATTCTATGTAGGTACCTAATTTATACTTATGATCCCAATATTTATCTCGGGAGGGTAAATAAAGCTTCAGACTCATGGCTCAAACACCCTTGCCGCTCTATTTATTTGGTGCTGTCCACTTATAATCATCAAATACCTTGAAATGCAGGAAAATTCCCTTTTTCCCAAGTTTATTTTCTATAAATTATTACCCCAAAATAAGGACAAACTGGTTTAATGAATTTTTTACGATGTGCTTCCTGTTTTTATATAATAGTTACATTTCCTCCTTTGTGCATTACCACCCTGTAATAAAATGGGCAATTAGGTTTTCCATATAATCTTGTTTGGCTAACGCATTATAATACCTTTTTTCTGGTTTGTTTTTGAGAAAAAGGGGCAGCTAAGCTTCTGAGGAATATTTGAATAAGCACAGTGGCATCACTTAATAACCTTAAAAAACAAGATCTCCATTATATTCTTTATGATTATTACCTGTAAAATTGCAGCAATAAACCCTGGCTTAAAGAATTCAGCTGCACAGCTGCAGCTTAGGTACTTGTTTGTTTCTTCATAAATGTTGCAAACAGATTTACTCATTATAGCCTGGATTTTATTACTGTTTAATCGTTGCAACACAAAATGGCTTTTAAGTGAACAAAAAAATCTTAAATATTGGTAAACGTGGGTGGTATATACCAAAACAAGAGGCATTGTATTATCCACTGAGCCACCCTTCAATTTTCGGTTCAGTTTCTCATATCTGAATAATTCCCAGCTCAAAGCATTGGCTATTTTTTATGATAATTTTGAATTATCTACAATTTAAATTCGTCCAAATTTTCATTTCTGTTAGCAATTTTAGAAGAGTTATTATTGGTAACTGGTAGGATTTAGAATAGGATTGAAATGTGTGCACTTTATATTTAACTCTTTATTGTAAGGCAGTTTATTAATTTTGATGTCGTTTTTAGCTATTTAGTAGGCTACTTCAAGGTTAACGACTTTCGTTTGTATTACATTCAATTCTGTTAATTTACTGTGGCTACTGTTTTATTGTTAGTGAAATATCTGACCCAATTTTTTTGTAACATACTACTTATGTCCAATATATTTTGTTGTTTCTTTTGCATATTACTTCGAGACTATCAGGGGGAATCTGCGTAGGTATTGAAATTTCTTATGCTTTTTGATTTTTACTTTACATTCAAAATATTCTATACGTCTATACGTTTTTTTCATAAAAAAGCGTAATAATTGCTCTACTTCTTCATATTCTCGAAATACCCAAACTTGCCCTACATAGCATAAGACTGAACAACAAATTGCATTTTTTGTTAACTCCATTCCTAAATATCGTGTTTTTAGTTCCACGTTTGGGTTGCTGATAGTCGACCACCTTTCCTGTAATACCATCACTTTAGACTTAGTAAATTTGTCATTAGGGCCACAGCGGTCACAATATAGTTCCAGCCTGCGTATTATACGTTGGATTTTATTTGATTCTTCCGCTAAAATAACTATATATCGCTTGCGTACATCAAAAGGCTGACCATTTACTTGCATTTCTTCTTTCAAAACATCTTCGAGATTGTTAATAAGTAAATTAAAAAGCATTGGGCTGGGTAGATTTCACTGCCTTACATCCGTATTCATTTCAGAATTCTGCAATGACTCCCTGACATTCCATGCAAGTTCTTATTATTAGTACAAATCGCGTTTAAAATTTTAACAAACTCTGACGATATTCCGTAAATAGAAGCTTACAGAAGAGAGTAGTTCAGAGTATAGTTCACATATGCTGTTCAGCAACGACAAACGCTTATAGTATACAGAATCGTCTCCTCTTTTCTACAGTGGAAAAATTATTGCATCCTTAAACTCAGTTGGAACATAATCAGAATCGAAATAAATGTTAAATTTACTTACTAATTTCAACAAAAATTCTATCTTAGTATACTTAATAAACTCGATAGGTATACTGTGTAAATCTGGAGCTTCTCCATTCTTCGTCTTCGATAGCATAATTTTTTTCTCCTCATCCTTTTTCTTTTGCATCCAGGGTTATGTCTTGAAAATTCGGTGATGAAACCTTCTACAAAAAAGTAATGTATAATAAGTGCAGAAGTTGTGAACACTATTAAATTGGGAATACTCATAGAATTGCTTGTCTGATGTTCTTAAAGAACAGAGAATGATATATACGTCGATGCTTAAGGCTAATATCACTATTCTGAAGTCAATCTGAAGTTCAGTTGTTATGAATTTTTTAACAAAGCATGGCGTATCTTATGAATTTCAGATTATGAATTGAGACACTAGGCTAATGCTCCACCACGATAATGTATTTCCCATACGACTGAGGTAATCTTGAATTTTTCAATCCAAAGTATATTTCTCAAGACTTGCAAAAAATCTCATTTACAGTGTCATCTATCAGGAATAAAAAAAACCATCTTGGGCAGACCCTAGGTATTTTGTAGTGCAGAATCCGAATCTGTAAAGAAAAATGGGGGTTCCCATTGAAATTTCAAAGTTGCCCCCCGTCCAACTCACAGGGAGTGGAGGGAGGGCTGATTTTAGGGCAGGCAGATATCCTCCTTGGAGATATTAATTTTTTGTCTTTAATATTTTTTTTGTATGATGCGCCTTTTTCGAGTTATTTTGATTTGTCAGATTAAATGGGACATCCTGTATATTTATAAATTTGTATTTCTCCTAAAAATATCATATTATTGTAGGGAGTTAGTTTTTGTAAATAAAATTTATCTGAAATCATTATCTAATCTCACAAATAATATATTCTTCTCTAAAAGATTGCACCCCGAAGTCGGTCAAAATGATCCCTAAATCTGTTGCCATTACTATGAAAAGTTAAATAAATTTTTAATAAAATTAATAAAATTCCCTTCAAATGTATAAACATTAAATCAAAACAAATAAATTAGCCTTCATTGATTTCATAAAATCGAAAATTCATGCAATAAATTTTTTTATTATATCTATTTGAAAAAATGGAATTTTCGTGGGTTCGAAATAATTATCAGTTTTGATAAACTTGTTTTCCTTTTTGCATTTTACTTAGCTAACATTAATTTAATTCAACTTGATGATAGTTTTTAGCTTTTTTGAAACACCAAACAATATCAATATCAATTGAATAATGTA
>QYTT01093787.1:3660-26464 GCA_006980735.1 Dasypogon diadema | reverse complement strand
TATACCTTTTTTCTCCAAGTTTTCATGTAAGCGCTTACGTTATTTGTCCCTAGAGACAACTTCACAGAAAAATTCAATAGAGACAACTCTCAACTGCCTGAGATCTCATTTCATTTGATGGAATAAAGCTTTAAGAATCAAATTCAAAATTAATGGCATTATATTGCGAAAACGGTGTATTGAAAAACTCTTTAATAATTAGTGGGTTCTTTTGTAGGGATTCCTTTAAAGGGTCTAAGGTTAATACCAAAGTAAAATTCATGTGCATTTAATAAAGCCGGTTACGCTACAACTCAGAATGATAAATCATTTTTGTCTTTAATTATTTTTATAAATTTTATTCAGTTAATTAGAGATAGAAGAGAAGATTACGAAATTTTAACCTGTCAAATGTTGCAAGTGAGCCACAAACTTTTCGAAACATCCCAGTGGCTTAAAAAATTGACTTAACTATTGGTACCCAAATAAATCGCTGCGCCTTGTGCAGGATTCGCACCTACGCCCACAGAGGAGAAAATCTGTAGGCGTACGACTCAGTCCGTTCGGCCACTGACGGGGGTAATAATAATGTGTATCTTTATTATTTAAATTTAAGTTTATTTACACTAGACATTTTTCTTGCCACAAATGAGGCAATTTCATTGTTTGCTTCCTTATTTAATATAACTAACTTATTCTTAAGGGCACGGAATTCCTCCCCTTTGCTCTTCGAGTATATCTTTTCAAGATTACTTGCTCAAAATCAAAATCTTCCTGATTTGTTTTAAGTCTTCAATTTTACCGACCGATTGACCGATTACTTAATTATTGTTCACACTATGAAGTACCTGATACTTGAAAAATATGCTGAAGTAGTAACGTTTTAAGTATTTTTGATCGTGTATCGGGTTTCAGTCTGATATTCTGGTCCATATAACAAAAGCTGTAAATTCATCAACGCGAAGTCAATAGACCAATGACGCCGGTGACCGGCACGGCAGTCAACTTGTTAATCATGAAATTCTCTTTTGGTTTTTTCTCGCAATGATTGCCAGATATCACCGAATCTGTGTAATTGAGGTGCTATCTGATCGTAATTCAATATTATATGAAGTTCCACAGGGATCCATTTTGGGCTCTTTAATTTTTTCTTTTTATATCAATGATCTTAATTTTGTGGGTTTAAAGAGTACGGTCATGAAGTATGTTGGTGATGTGTAACTTTACCTGTCAACTCAAATGGGAAGAGTCTCTCGGCTCTGAAAAATTGTATTACTGTTAATCACTCAACGTGTATAAAAATTCTAAAGAAACTTTCGTCTTTTCATTAATTGTTTTGAATAATAATTGTATTCCTTATTTTGATTAGGTTAAAAACATTGGAATTGATCACCATTATGGGGACCCTCAGAGGGTTTTAGCCACCTCTGCAACTGTCTCTCTATGGCTTACGAGCCTTTCGGGGTTTTCCTTCAGGATAACTTTAGACATTTTGGGGGTGTTCATTTTACAAACATGATCAGAGTACCAGATTCTATCAAAGATTTTTGAAACATCTAGCGAAGCGACTTAGTTAGTCTCCCCAAAACTATGGAAACAGTGATATTTTCGTTCGGATAGAAATATCACCAAGTTACTGATTGAACGTCTTGAACGAAAGCCATATCAATGATCAGGTAGGTGGTTTGTTTCCAGGTATGATATTAATGATTGTCAATTAAAAATAATTCTATCTCCGTGCCGTGGAGACAGTAGAATTTCGGCTGAAATTGGCAAAGTCGTTGCACACATTCCTACGTGGAATGAGAGATAGTATGAAGGAAAAGGTGCCTCTAGGACAAGCAGATGCCTTTCATCGAATATCTAGGTTGATTTAAAAATTGATTTGTCTGGTGATGGAAATAGAATTATTCTGTACGTCGAAATAGATACATTCTACATTCTTCATTTCAATGACTGTAAGATAGAGTTAGAGCCTTTACAGTATCAGTGCCGGTCGCTTGTTCCAAAGCAGAATTAATTCCTTAGTAATTTAATTACTATTTGATGAAATTTCACTAAAAGCAAAATCCGTTGAAATGCCAAAACCAGTATCTTTTTTTGCTTGACGTTGCATCTTCATCCTTCGCTCCTTTACACGGGTACTTTTTTCTATGAAGTCATTATCGGTTTAATCTTGTAAATGACTTACTTCAACAGATGCACGGAGAGAGCCAACTTGTAAAAATTACATGAAGGTAGTTGTTTTTGTTATGCTATTGTAGCGCTCTGATTTTTTAATACTCAAAGTTTATAATGAAGATTTATCTCCTTTAATTAAAAAAAAAAAACTTTTTTTTTTCTGCAGTGGAAATAATTTGCTCTCCCTTTTGCTTCCGCTTTCCTGTTCATTCTTATTTTTAATTTCGCGATTGTCACGCTTTATTTTACCATTTGAGTGCTTCTCTCAAAGTCGGTAGCTTTTCTGCACCACTTCTAGATTCTTCAGTTCTCAAGCACTTCATATTAAGGGTGAATGGATACCGGCGACTGGAATAGGAAAAAATATATATCTTTTCTTCTTATACTTTTCCTAGGGATGAAAATTTAATTAATTACCTTGACTGTTTCTAGTTCATTTTAGCTTTCTCTAGCAATTATATAATTTGCTTTTTTTTCCTCCTGGAAATATTCAAAAGAGGAGAAAGTTGGATAATTTTTTTTTCTTATTACTTTAGCGATGAAAGTTGGCTTCTGAGTTAACATTTTTTAATAATTTCTATTGTGGACGACGTACAATCCTCACCTAGAATGTGATACCTATGCCCAACAGATAACGTAGAGAGATTTTGTTCCTCTTTTACTTTTGAGTTTACAAAAGAATTTTGAAAGAATTACACGGAAAACTTTTGGGATTTCTTAAATTGAATGCAAATGATCCACTTGAAAGGCTCAATCTAGGTAAGTCTTGGAGTTGTCTAATAAATTTTACCAAAAAATTTCTTGTAAATTAAGGGGCCATAAAATATTCAGACTTTAGGAGTTACTATTAAATTGTGAGAAATGTAATTTAGCAGAGTTCTCTTTTATTTTAAAGGTTTTTTGCATGAATTCCAGTACGCAGTCCACTGAAATGAAACCAATTCAGCACAAACAATTTACATTTATGTATTTTGAAAAGTTCCTTATTTTCTACAGAAATCAGACAACATATTCGACACAAAATGTCTATTCTGGGTGTTCATATTTAATTGAGATGTATTTCATCTTATTGGTATGGCTTACACAGTACGGAATGTGGGTAGGCAAAACCAGGGCCACCCTTTTAAATACTTCTAGGGCTAGTATTTCGTTCGGGTGTTATTGTTAGTGTCGTTCGCTACTTCTCAATAGGAAGTGCATACATTACTTCATTAATGAAGTAATGAACACATGTATACTACTATACATCCTGAACGATAACGAATTTTATATAGGGATGCCACTGGAAATTCATGAATTACTCTTTGCTAATTATTTTTCATCGATTCATTAAAAAAATTTAAGGGTAAAAATAAGGTGGAAGTTAAGTATTCAGTTTTGAATAGCATTCTATTTTGTTCCTTTTTTTGATAAGTATCTGAGAGGTTTCACTTAGAAGTAAGAAACCAACACAAATAAACAAGAAAACGCAAAATTTTCTAGTACAATACCCTTTGCATTACCCTGTCTTTAACATTTTGTCGTATCTTTAAATAAGAAATAAATATTCGAATTTTTCTCATCCGCACAAGGACTTTTCTATTCTATACTATTTTTCGGTCATTTGCTTTATTCACGATTATTCTTAATACCCGTATAAAATAATTCTAAATTTACTTCAGTTATGCTATTCAGTAACTTCTCACTCAATTTCCTTTCTTTACTTTAATACACAGGATAATAAATAATTGTTGATTCTATAACGTTCTTCTATCACTACGCAAAAATATTTACAATTCGAGCATCCTTTGAATAGGGGAATATATTCGGGCGAGGATCCTTATTATTTACCAAAGTATTGGCAAAAAGTAAATCATCTTGCTACACTTAGCTTTGGCATATACGCTCCATTAGAGCAGAATGAAGAACATTAAAAAAAAACTTTACATCAAGCCAATTTTGGGATTTTATTAAATCAAAAAACTTTTTAGAAAGAAATTTCGTGCACTCTCATAACTCAAAAGCACGAGATATACATCAAACGGTGGAGTGATTAATTTGGGACCGGCAGAAGTACTCCACCAACAAGTTAAGCACATTTCTATTCCGGGAATATCGACCAGATCCAACAAAGTATCAAACTCGATATTAGCCCTGCGATAAAGCTGACAGCAAGAGCTTTCCAGAGATTTATAACCTTTTCTTCCTATAAAAGCTTCATCCTGCAGCCATATATCCTCCAGGTTGTCCGTGTTCACATTACACTCTGTAATTTTTTCTGATAGTTTCCAGAAAATACTAATTCAGGGCAACCTGCATTTTTGTATTCTTTCAGTAACACCGACGAAAGGTCCACAAATCACCGGTGGTCAGCCCAGGTACCAAATCGGCGATATCGTTCGGGTCAATTGTACGTCGGCACCTTCGAAGCCTGTCTGCCATCTAAGTTGGCTCATTAATGGGCAGCCAGCTAATCGATCATATCTTCGGCCATATGACACCATCGTAATAGGACGTGAGGGCTTAGAGGTAGCAAAACTTGGTCTGGAATTTCGAGTACGTGGCTGGCATTTTAAACATGGCGACATGAAGCTCAAGGTAAATAGAAAAGTAATCGTCCTTGTTTAGGCGCACAGCTTTGTGCCGTTAAGACGTTTCAATTGGGATCTAAATTCATTTATTCCTTTCTTGCAGTGTGTGGCGAAAATTTCATCGGTCTACTGGCAGAGTAATGAGGAAAGCGTTGAAAGTGATAAGCAGCAGCGAGCGCCTGTCTTGGAATCAAGGGAAACAGTAGCCCCAAAATCACGCGTTCACGGTAAGAAAAGCACCCTCCCCCCCAACCCGGTTGGAATTAATTTTGCATAAATTAATCCCGATTTTAGTGTAATCACAACTTCACAACACGTTCTCTTTTCGCAATACTCACTAGGGTTAGGTTGGTTTCAGCACTATTTGTAAAGCTGTTCAGGAAAATTACTCTTAATTGAGAGCATCATTAGCGAATGTGTAAATTATTAGTGCTGGAGGTGAAGCTATCTAGTCAAGTAGGGAACTTCAGGTGGAGAAGCCGCAATTATACCAAAAAGTTGATTAGACTAATGGATTTTCCTATGCTGTCTTTAGCGCAATTAGAAACACGAACGCATCCAGCGGAACCCCAGAAACCCAGAATTACACATTCATCGATTAGTTTTTGCGCCACGTTTTCAAACGGTCGCGGAAAGTGGGTATCCACAATAAAGAGCCCTTGTGGAACTCTTGATATTTGGTAGTTGAGCTTTTAATGGCCATTTGCTTTCTTAATTTGCATCGAGCTAGGGTGGGTAGGTGGATGGAAGAAAAGAGGTCTTGCTTTATAACTTGATGAACTTTTGAATCTGCAGCCACTTGTCCAAAGTTTTCGATTACTCAGTCAACAGATTCTTGGCCGTATGAATTAATCAAAACTACTTCGGATACTTGAGGTAATTAAATTAGTAACTTTACGTTTATCTACGTCTTATGCAATTCAAAATATACCAGGATTTCTTTTTGGGCAGAATTATTGGGGAAAATGAAAATGTTATGTAACTCTTTCAGAGGACGTTTGCCGGGGAAGTGGGAGTGATAACCTTGCTAGATATATAGATTTCTAGTATATCGGCTGGAGGATAAGGGAAGAAAGTACAAAAACATCTGCAAAAAACATGCAAAAAAGGTATTCTTGGATACCACAGTTCACACTCGTTCTAAGATTTTTAATAAGTGAGTGGAGACCCTGCATTTTGGTTGGCGGCCATTTTGATGTAATTGTATTAATTTTTGCTCTCGGCTAGAGATATTACCATTGAAGAGTAATGTTTTATTTTTTCGAAGAGGTTTCCGAAATTGGTTAGGATATGTAAGTGGTTCGAGCTGGTGGGACGTAAACGCCAACACCCACCCGTTTTTTTTGATGACGTTCAGGTATCCTTTCTAGGGATGAACATATTGTAGTATACTCCGGCTATAAATCTCTTCCTTATTAATCAAAGCAATAAGTCAACTCTTACTTCTGTCCAAAATGGGATCAAATATACTACACTCAGGTGGGATATTTGTTGGATCATCGGTATATGAAATTTCTATCGTAGAATAACTTAAAAACCAAGGAGAACTGATGGAGCTATATTCCATTTTCATTGAGAATACAATTTCTATATTCTGCTTTGGTTGTATCTTTCGAAAATTTCCTGTTCAGGTAGTACTCCATTGGCCGGAATAGTTTGGTTGACAAAAGGGGAAACAGAAGAAAAGTGGCGCGTGCCACGCCAATCGAGCAGTCATAAACCTTAAACTAATTTTATTGCTTTGCCAGCCCCAGACATCATTAAAAAATGTAGACAGATATTGAAAGCAATTATTAAATATCTTCTTGGAACTGTAAAACCCTGCAATGTATTATTCATTAAAATTTTTCCATACAATGATTTCAGAAATTCAAAAGAAAAAATTTTCTAAATCATTAAATAATCTTGGAAAAAAAAAATCCTGAAAAAAATGCAAGAAGCAAAACCCGCAACGACGAGGATCGAACCTGCGTCCCCGGGGTGAGATCCACACACTTATCCACCACGCCACCACATCGCTGCCAGCAGCGTTTTGTATTTTGTAGATAAGCTGCATATGAATTTTTTGTAACGCATATCCTTGCTTCTCCTGGAACGTTGGGTCTTACTACTTTAAGAGTCTACTATACCCAACGCCCACTACATGTATGCCAAGTTTCATGAAAATCGGTGATGCCAAGGTCGTGGCCTCTCCTTGTAAGTTGTACTGTCCACATCATAGGGTTGTTCCCCGAGTTTAGGCAAAACCTTTAAAAAAGAGAAAAAGATACCTTACAAAATATTGTTTAGATTTTTTTTCAGATTTTGTTGTTGTTTTTAATCAAAGTGTTTCCATTACAGGCACATCATCCTCCAGTAGTAGTCACTGTCCGAGCGATCATTTACAACTTACATTAGCATTTACAGTGGTAACCATCGCAATCTTTCAGCATCATAGGTAACTAAATAAAAGAGGGAGTGGGTTTTAAATGAAAATTTAAGCACTGAAACCTAATTTATGCCAAATTACTGAGATACTACTTGTAATTTACTATCGAATAGAATAATTTATATTTGTAATTAGTAATTATGCAAGCCCTAGTGGGTAAATCAACAAAGGTCAAAATTGTAAGGAAACTATCGTATCGATGTGAATTTTTATTACTTTAAAAAAAATGTAATTACTAGGAATTTAGTTGTAAACAGAAAACCAGTACAAGGCTCGTACGTACATCTAATTTGCCTGAGTTTAGTTTACAGACATTTTGATTTTGCAGTACCTGTTTTTATGGTGGATGTCCACCGTGGAAGTTGAATTATAGTAAATGTTTACAACTTTCTTGCAGATTTTTAATATATGTATATAAATATTAAGTAATTGTACATATATAATAACATTTCTTACACTTTATATATTTCTTCGGACATATCTAATCTACTAAAGGTGTTCAATACTTCGGGTATGCCATGCAGATTTCATATTCACAAGATCAAAGTAGTAAATACACTTTGAAGTTTCTATTTAATGGTAAAGAATTGATTTATAGTTCTTACAATGCAGCAACACTACTATATCTGTATATAGCTGAAATTAATATGTGAAGTGCAAGAGCTCGAGCGTAGTATTCTATCACACAATCAAATTTGCAGCGGTAACACAAAACGAATCATTACACATGTGATATTGTATAATGAAATTGTTAAATTTGTGAACCTTTTTATACCGGCATTCCACAAGGCTATCTACTTTCTCCTATTAATTTTCAAGGGTCCTTGTTCTGACTTCCATACTGCTGGAAGTAGAAAGCATTGCAACATTGTAGCCTGTAGGAGTTGGGGGCTCCAAATCTACATTCACATTCGATTGAGCTGGTGAATTCCTTGAGTTTTGACGATTTCCGTGTTAATCAAATCCCTATGACTTTTTCTATTTAAATTTGAAAGAAGGTGAGAATATCTAATATATATACGGCAAAAATATTTATGCATCAAACTTTTTTTTAGTAAACTGAATTCCAGCAGACAAAAGGCTTATTAGAAATCATTGACTTTATACCCAGTCATAAAATGGGAAACATGCAATTCGTCTAATTTAAATTTAGTCTGGATTGTGTTATATTCGCTCCCACTTTATTTCGCAGCTTCAATTTCCACCGGAAAACACCCGTCTCTGAGTCGTTCCTGAGAATCCTGGGGGCGCCTGCCACATGGGTTCTGTGATTTATTCTCGCTTCTCATTAGGGCAAGATCTATCATCTATGGTGGATCCTCTTAGAAACGAGAGTTCTTTTCGGTCTGAGGGTCCTTCTGGACGTCCGCCAATCTATAGTCTGGGCTGTGCGTGCTCGTTAAGAATTTTTACTGACTCTACTATTTCTCCATTGCAGAAGTTGTAATTTCCTACGTGTCTTGATCAATTATGAGATCCTGAGTTCTGTAAGGTCTATGTTATCTAGTTATCATTATAATTATATATTTGAAATCTCTCCAAAAATTGCTTTTAATGCTCGGGTGATATTTTTTAGGAGCACATGTCCGAGTCATTTCGGTCCCTTACATACATAAGTTTATTTCATAACTCTCTGTACTTTTTGATATACAACCTCATCAGGCGACTTTGGTATCACTTAATCCATAAATTTTAATACCTGCACTTCCTTAAATATTTTTAATAAATTTATTATTCAGGTGGAGAGCTTGGACAAAAATTCATATTTAGTTTAGCTATATACATATAGACATCGACTGCAATTTATTAAACAATATTTGTAGAGAGCATCATCCCACCACGTTTAGCATAATATCGGCAATGACACCTTCTAAGACAAAAGATACATTTATTTTTCAAAAATTTGGCCTAATTAACTCAACCAATTAAATGTACCTCAATCTCCTTAACTCAAACGGATTTCTCTACTGTCTGCTTATAACAAAAAATGAAAAAAATGAAATTTTCGTGTGCTAATAAAAACCATGTGAAAGTAAAAGAACATAACAAAAATCTAAAGTGGAAGAAACCTTTATATATCAGTAATCCATATCTTGCTGTAAAGTATGAAGTATTTTCCGTAATAAAGTAGAATGTTTTCCGATAAGTAAATAAAGCGAGATTAAAATGTAAGAGACATATTCAAGTTAATCTCTCTTTACTTTGTAAATATATATAATCTTAAATAAAAGAAAATTTTAAGACAGAAAAAAACTAAAGCAAACTTTAGACTAACACATAAAAAACATAAATAAAATGAATTCTCCTGTTTAACTAGCATCCAGAGTTGTAAGACCGCAAATTAAAATAATAAAGTAAAAGAGAAATTTATGGAAAGTTGTTAAAAAAAAGACCTGTACGAAGTTATGTAAATTAAATTTTTTTGTAAAATATACTTGTAAATTAAGAAAAAAACGGATTGTTTTATTTAATTTCAATAGAGCTAAAGTAGGGTGTACAGCATTATACCACACAAAGCTTTGGGACCTATATATTCACCATTTTGCGAACAATCCGTTGACATTTAAAAAATCTGATTCCAAATTCCAAATCAGCAACCAAAAAAACTATAGATGCGTATTTTTGTAACACAGAAAGAAGTTTTATTTCAAAAATAAAAAATTAAAACTTTCATATAATAGCCCTCTAAAGGGGTTGCTCAATTCAGTTTCTAACAAGATATGTTAGTTTGTTGTAGGTATACCAGATTTTATCCATCCACTTCGAAGCGTTCTCGTTTTAGAACCTGGCTGGAGTGTTCATATGACAACCGCGCTGATTTCCTACCCTCTTCAACGGGGATGTCAACCAAATATCTACTTGGGCGGATTACAAAATGGACGAACGACCCTTTTTGCTGGAGTGACCAAGGAGCTTTGGGGCCCATCGAATGCCAACTCAACATCTAATCTTTTCCGATTAAACAAACCATTATTAAGATTGTTTGTTTCAATTCTGACGGGACATAGTTGCGGGCAGGAAGCTGAGACTGTGGTACACTTTCTGTGCCACTGTTCGTCACTCTCGGCGAAGAGGTTTCGACACCTGGGGTACCATTTCCTTGACGAACTGTATCAGGCAGGCGACAATGGATGGGAACGTATCCTGGCCTTTATTAGGCCGACCGGGTGGTTGAGTTAACAGTAGAATCCACTTCGCCTAGACACCTTTTCTTTTTTCGGTGGAATGGGCCTAGAAGTGGTCTAAGTTCAAGGGACCCTTGTGGTCCCACACCATTTCAAAAAAAGCGCAACATATATCCGATAGTTGATTTCGACTTTTTCAAAATACTTTTAGGGGAACATTCCTGAGATGTAAGAGAATGAAAGTTAGTAAAAGTCGAAAAATCGATTTTTTTGAACAAATTCTTCGAAATACTCCGTTCAAAAGAATTAAGCACTAGCATAATCAGCAAAATTAATTTAGAGATATCGACTTTTTTTGAAATTACTGTTTTATATTTGAATTCAAAATAAAATTTATTTATCTGCTAGTTATTCTTGTAAAAAATGCATACAAAAAAAAAGAAATTCATACGAAATTAATATACATATCTTCGACTTTTCTTTGTCTTCTTTAGATCGATTTACACGGTTTTCAGGTTAATTAAATATATCCGTCTACTTTATATGAACTCTGTGTCTCGTTTTACACGGTTTCGTTTTGCACGATTTTTCCAAGAACGTATCTACCGTGTAAATCGAGGGATGGGTGTAGAGGCATTTATACACAGGCTGTCCCAGTTAAAGTGACTAAGCGAACAAAAAATTGTTAACATTGCACCCCTCCAAAAAATTGGCTTGTTTCCTGGAAATCTATTTCTAGACATTCGCTTGGTCACTTTAATTGGAACACCGTGTATAATCCAAAAATGGATAAAATTCTGCTTGATTTTCAATTAATAATAGATAATAGAAATCAAGGAGACCGTACAAAGTATTAAGTGCAAAATAAATTTCTTGTGATTTCATAAGTTCGGTCTGGCATTGAATCCACGAGTCTTTCTAGGTGTTCCTTTTCAAGTTCATCCGAGGTACTCAAAATTCCATTTTTCAGTTTGCGCACAGTTTGAACCTGGCTTCCAGGTATATCTACAGCCCAGAACTATATCTTAACAATATCTCTGCGACACGGTATAGAGGCGTTATGCTGTTGGGCAATTAAAGTGTTGCCTCTAAAAACTTCTATATGCTCATTCAACATGAAGGAATCAAGCAATTTGGCATGTTTTGATAGCAGCCAAAGTACCATAGGTCATAAAACTACCGCCACAAAAATGTTATTCATCCTAACCTGCGGATCCTTACGTAACTCATGTGAGTATTTTTGTCAACTACTTGGACTGTGTATTCCTTTGCAAATTTGTGCTTTGCTTTATTGGAGAACATGTAGCCTTTTATTTTTCATATCTTCTGACCAAATTTACAAAGTCATCCACAGCGTTTTGGCGATCTTTTTTTCTTTTTCGTAATTTTATTATTTCTATTATTTCTTTGCGCCAGATACACTACAGAGAAAAAGCCCCGAACCCGAACATATCAGACTTGTATAACAATTACCAGGTCTCGATTTAGAAAGTTTTTAAAATCACCTTTCAGAATTCCTAGCCTTTGGCTTCTTCAATGTTTTCATATAATTAAAATTAAATATTCCTCTAATGAGATAATTGAACATTCGGGTAATCAAATTTCGGATAATGGAATAATAAATTTGTTTATTCGAGTTTAGTTCATTGATACTTACGTCAGGGCAATTGGTCGAGTAATGGAATAATCGAATTTTGTGGGCACCAATTGAAAGATCGAATCGGTAGTTTCCAATTTGGCGGTTAATCTTTGTAACAAAATTAATTTCGAAAGATAATATACGAGTAAATTTTGCTCGTGGAACTTTTAAAAGCAAGTGTCCTCTCAATTCTATTTGAATTTACAGTTCCATCAAGTGTTTTCCCCCATTTGCAAAGTAATTAGAGGAATTTGCTGAGCTTGCGGAACAATTTTCCCTTTATCTGGAAACCAACCAATCCAATATTTGTCTTTACATAGAAAAGTTCTCACTTTGTACCCTTATGATTCACAAACGTAATGCTTTTGAAAACTCAAATAGGAACGGAAGGCGGAAACTTGAGAGTAGGGCTCATTGAAATTTTTCCGCTTTCTGTCTAACGCCAAGCAGGGAAATGTAAGTCTTAACTAGAAAATGGCAATATCAGAAGAGTACTTGGTAGAAAAAAAAGGGAGCTCAAATGAAAATAACTCCTTTGCACTGGTTACGCTGTAACGCTGCTGTTTCTGACGTGAAAATTACTTCAGCGTGTGGACGAAAAGAAAATTAGTGGGACGTGAAAATGTCAAACCGCTAAGTAGAAATTGTGAAACTAGAAAGAAGGAAAAGTTTCAAGCTCAGAAGTCCTCTTGGACCTTTTACAATTCTTTGCTCACTTTGAATCCGGCCACTGGCTGGAAAATTCTCACAGCCACAGAAGCGGCCACTGCCCGCTATTTGTTTCCAATTGCAGGAAAGTTTTCCTGGGCCGAAGGTTTCCTCTGTGATCCCTTTTCACTTTTCGATAGCTTGATGGACCCTTTCTTGCTATATTAGTCGTTCGAGTGGTTTCCTTTTCGTCCACTTACTGTCAGCCAGTAACACTTAAGGGGTGTTACCGGCCATAAGAAAGTTTTCTTGTTTAAAAAAGATGTGTTTAGGCCGCTTTAGTCTTTTAAGGTCCTTTTTAAGACCTTATGAAAACTAATTAAGGCAATGGCAGAGAAAAGTTGGAGGGCAGTCACAGAGAAGAAAATTGTCTTAAATGGTTTTCTTTTTTTTGTGGAAAGCTGGAAGGAAAGGAATTAACCTCAAGTGCAGCAGCAATTCAGGAAAGTTAATTAACGGTTCACCGCATAAAGGAGAAGTTCTTTCATTTTTTCCTTGAGCTGAATCCAACCATAGTCTTATGGAAGGAAAATAGTTTTTTGCATAATTTAAAATGTTAAAAGGCGGAGAAAAAATGCTATTGGGCAAGAAAATTTACTCATCCAGAACCACGGAATGAAAACCATTTTCTACGCGTTTTACCAGTTATAAAAGCTTATAATGAAGCGCAAAAAATAGATGTATGTGCAATTAGCTTTCCTTATAATTAAAACTCAACATAGAAGCATGAATCTATTCATCGAGAATTATGAATGACCTATCTAAGTACTTATCTTTTACAATTATGGCAGGCTATGAGGATACAAAAAAATATATTTTCTAAAATAGTGCACTTCTTTAAACCATTTCAGACTAACTTTTCATCGGCAGTCTGGTGATCCTTTATACCTATGGCAGATTAAAAATTGTAGAACAAGGACTTTACCTCCAGAAATTGCTCGTGAATGCGGTAGTAAAAAATATCATATGATGTACCTCTCTAAAGGACTAATACCTCTAAATGTGTCTATAGAAAATAGTTTATTAAATACCAAGCGTTAGCTTTTATATCAAATTGTTGGCCGCTATGTATATCACGGGTGATGCACCCTTCTACTTCTCCCACTAAAGCTTTCATGCAAATTGTTGCATTGTTGTTGTGTTAACACGTTAACTGCCGTCCCGGTGAAATGGAACTATGTATCCATGTGACATCTATTTCAAGAGTAAGCAAAGGAAGGTTACTCTTACTCAGCGGACGTCATCTGATAGTTATCATATGGATTCAGTTACCTCTGAGGCCCGCAGGTGAGCAGGTGAAGCTCGTGTCGAGCCAGTGGAAGCGGAACCCTTCGGTTCGTAAAAATGTTTCGCTGCATCAAAGCTGGTGCCCCCGACCACTTATTTGAAGATAAGGAGGCTGCCGCGATAAGTTCGGAAGCGGGATCTGAGAACTCACGGCATTTAAGAACCCAATGGTCAATCCTTCCGGTCCCTTCGGTGATATGATCCTTCTTACGTTGGGGATAGACTACGATGCATGTGTTAGCTTGGCGTCAGAGACGAGGAGACAAACTTCAAGTGGGGCTGAGGATGGCGTTGCCGTAGTCCTGAACATTGTTTAGGGCCCCTAGGAACCTTCATTACCGGGTTCAATTGGATTAGACTTTACTTCAGTAAAACCTATATGAAACGGAACATGTACAAACGGGAAACCTGCCTACTTGGATAAAAATCTCAATCACAAAATTTATACATTTATGTGTTCTGAATCTCTATAGGCGGGAAACATGCTTAGGTGGGGCATTTTTATTAGTCCCAAAAGATATCGGGTTATACATGTTTTTCGGTAGTTGCAGCCTAATCTGTGCAGACGTTTGAAAAGAGGAGCGCGAGGTCCTAGAGTTAGACGTAGACAGCGACAGTTTACTGGTTGGAGGATTCTTTGCACTTTGCATCCAGGAGTCCTTGATATCAAATGATTTCATCCCTAAGTGGGAAAATAAACTGCAAGTATTCTACCAAACAAGAAGATTTTGAAAAATGTAAGATGCCTTGAGAACAACAAAGCAGTCTACAATTGAGATGGGAGACGTGATCAAACCGCCGTAAACTGAAAATGAACCTAATGCAGGCAGAGTCCAACTTACTAAAGGCAAGGCAACCAAAAGTTAAATGCGGTATAATAAGTGATTTAACAACTAGCGTGAAGTTTTATAGGAATTATACTAACTGACAGTCGAAAACGACGGAGTATAGCATACATTTTCGATATATTAGCGTTGACTTAGTCACAACACTTCATATTGGAATTTAAGATCACCCTCAAATTACGAATTTTACATTTATGAGGGATTGCAGTATCATTCAATATAATATTCGACAATATTCAGGGATCCTAGGAATCCTAGGCAGATATAGAGTAGAAAACATCAATTTACCAACTAAATATTTGTACGTATATATATACGGCTTATATCACAATTTATATGGACTACACAGTCTTTAATAAGACCAATGGGATGATTAAGATATATCTGCACAATGTCGTAGTAGAGATGGATGCTAATATCCCGAATTACCTCAGGAATATAGTTTATTATAAATAGACTAAAAAGTAATGGTCCGAGAATAGATCCTTGAGGAACGCCACTGTCAGGAAATAAAAGATCACTGTGCACCGTAGAGCTCTCAGTCTTGCAGTAGTAATGTAGATCACATTATGAATGTGAATAGAACGGCAAGACCTTTATTCTTCTTCTTAATTAATTTCTGCAAATATATATTAAGAATCTCTGTTTCTTTCTGAGAGTTATAGTATCTTATAACAAGGATTTTGAATTCTTTTATAGATATTATATTTTAGTATATTTAAAAAATTGTTCACTGTTCTTCAATCACTGCAGCCGACTTAAGAAATTATATGGGTTCGTCGAACAATAATTGCATAAACAATTTAACATTATAGCGGCCCATTTAGATAAGTTGGTTTAAAGTTTATTAAAACGAAGTATAGACAGGTTCACTAATTTGAGCTTATTTTAAAATACTCTTCTAAATGTGAAGCGGATATTTGGTATTTTTTTACCTATGTGGATTATTTTCTGAGAACCGTAAGGAAATCAAGCATAAATTAACACTAGTGGAAAGAAAAGGATAAAATCTAATGTATTCCACTTAACTACTACCCCAACATAGAATTAGGGCTACTTTGCACAACGTTCGATGACATTAATCTACCCGACAATTTACGGTTCCAAACCAATAATTCTGGTGGGAGCAAACAAATGATGTTTTTTTTAATAAAACAAAGACAAGTAATTAGCACTTAACCACACCCACCTAGTTCAGGACAATTCCTTTTTTATTGAAAGCAAACACGAGAAGACTTTGGGTAAAGAACTCATTTATAAAGATCGATATATGTCGAAGGTGGAAATATTCTCCCACACCAGAAAATGATATCAATGTTGTTTTACCCTCCTGCAGTGTCTGAGCATATTTAATTGTCGCAGGTATCTAGCCCTTAATAAACAAAAGACGTACTCAGGGGGTCAGTCGATATTCTATTTGTATATTACTAAAAAAATATTACTATGCGTGTGTGAACCAAAGTAATATTTTGAAATTGAAGGCTATCAACACTCGGGTAGAATGGGATTTTGAAGAAATGCCCACTCAAGAGGGTGTCCGTTATGATATGATCTACCATGGTTTATTTTTCGGTCTTGTTATATCATAGAACTTTTAAAACTTTCTACTTTCCACTGTTTAACTAAAAATTACTGGATGCTATCCTATAAGGAACCCGTGGCCGCACTGAATTTTTGGTAAGAGCGCAATTTTCGGCAACATAAACTCTACCGTCCTGATTACTGTTTGAGGTGGTGGTTAGTTCCCTAAAGAGAAGTAGCGTCAGCCTGAAGCCATGGGCGGGAGGATACACAAATTGAAATTTATAGGGTTTATGCAAAATTTTGCTATTAAGTTTTGTAGTTTAGTAAATTGCTTGTAGTCGGTGGTTGCTGTAACGATGCTGATGTCTAGACTTCAGTCAAAAGCAGTTTGCGGATTTGCTAAGGAGCTTCACTTGCAAGATTTATGACTAAATGATGTGAACATTTTCGGTTTTAGTGAGGAGCTTTAGGAATAATGTTCCTGAAATAATGTTTACATGCCTTTCTGCACACACATACACACGCACACACACACAAGCCACTTAAAGGGAAAGTATGAAAGCTCAGGAGCCGCAATAATTTGATTATTACATCAACAAAGGCTTTGGTAAAGAAAGCTTGAATAATTTTCTAGGATTTTCTCTGCTATATGGCAGCAAATTTGGATTCATATGTTGCATTATTTATCGCCTTCCCGGGTAGTGGAAAACGGGGTGATTTTCTTGATTTAGAGCGTATTGTGATAATTCCCCATTTAATTTGAATACTAATTGTGCACTTCTCTCAGGAAATATGCATATAGCCACAATTGCCATAATTGCTTAACAGATTTAAATAACCTGTGCACGGCGTTCTGCACTATTCGTTTTAGTTCAAACATTAAGGATTCTGTTCTTTAATGAAATACCCAATTTTGTTGAAGTGAAAAGATATTTTCTTGAATAGATACATTCCAGGAATATTCTTTTATGATTCTCTAGTGGGTGTTTATTTTTTAAATTGATGGACACTGCCATGACAGTCACGTAAATAATTTTTATATAGTTCTCCAGAGAAATGTAAAATGAAGCTTTCCGGGAACTTCATTTAGTTTTAATTAAGTTTTATTTCATTTTCAGTGTATTAATTTCATGACTATAATTCAGTAATTGTGAAAAGTTTTACAACGGCATTCAAAATCCATAAAGCATAAAATATCACGTGGACTTGTAAAGTTAATTTCGCATCAATTAACCTTTAACTAAGTTCGTTTGTATTCCACGTTAACGTTGACACTCTTATTTTGAATAATTATGCAATTTGTTGAATTCTACCCTTGTACCTTACAGTATAAGCAAGAAAAATCAATATTAACTGGTGTCGTGCTCTAGTTTGAAAAAATCCCATTGTTTTTGAATTTTATTTGAAATTGCAGTGGATTTTCTACAAAATCCAAGCCGAACTGCAAACTTACTTAACATTTTCAAAGAACTCAAGCATAGTCGGATAATTTCTAAATCCGTTTTGATAATCCCTAACTTCTTTTAGGTTAAGGATGCCGACAAGTACTGTGGTTGGTTCACGGAGAAAGCAGACGCCACGAAGACTCCATCACCTACCTCCTGGGATATACAGAACATTTTTTCTAGTAATTGCTGCGGGATTCTGGTTAAAATTTGGGACCACGCAGGTATACATATTGGTTCAACTAAATTCACTTTATATCTCCTGATTTCGTCGGTCTGATCTATGATTAGTAAGTTTTTTTTATTTCACATTGCCGTGTAAAACCAGATTTCTCAGTTTGAGGTGCCTTAAGGACACTGCAGATTGACCTTCTAGCCACTTCGGGTTCTATCATATCTGTAAGTGTTTCTACTTGATATCGCGGGTCGCAGTACCTTGACCTAAATCACCCTGTATGTTGGACGTCGTCAGATAGTTCTTGATAACTTGAAAGTCGTAGGGAATTTTGTTTTTTAAATTGAAGTTTCGACCTAGCGTCTTTCCGGTACCAAACCCCATTTGGAATAACTTTTTCTTATGTTTTTATTAGTCCGAGTTTATCGGAGTTAATTGCTTTTTGCTTTATTTACGCCTACCTCAGCGCCTGTGTCTACTTCTAGTCGGGCATGGCCGTGGAGGCCGATATCTAACTGAAGTTCCAGTGCAAGAACACTGGATTCGAGCGGCTGAGGGTACCCTTTGCTTTATAGTTTGAATGGTTTAAAGTCCGTCGCTCACTCCCAAGTGAATGTCACTATTAATCAAAATCGAGCACGCATGATTGTGTCACTTAATGACGACATTATAAGAATTCTCGTATGGTGCAGAGCGAATCGTGTCGAGGTTAACAAATCCAAAACCTAAAGCTGTCTTGCCTCCCTGAAACGAACCCCAAATCCTCCACCACCACTCTTTGTCAATGGGGTGAGTATTTGATACTCTCCTAACTTGGAAATTCTTGTAGACTTAGAAGGATCACATCTTTGCTATTTCAAAGCGGTGTCTAGGGTTTCTGAGGCAAAGCAAAAAGTACTTGATCTCATTTGACGTAGCGTTCATTTACAAGGCGTACATTTAAGCAGGAGTAGGACACGCTATATTGTCCGCGTTGGACAAAATCCTCAAGAAGGCCTTCAAGCTCATTAGCGACGAGACGAAAACTTCTAAAGTCGATTCTCTGGACCATAGACGCAATGCCACATACATTATGCTCTTTTATCGCTACTTCAATAGACATTGTACCATCAAAATCTCTGGTCTGATTCCTTGTAGATTAATTTCTGCGTCTGATACCCGTGAATCGAGCCGTTTCCACCCTTTCGTCCTTGAGATGAGATCTAGCATAACAGTGAAATCTCGTGAATCCTTCTGGAGCAGAACTATACAGGAGTACAGGCCGCAGTTGTTCAAACAGAATGTGTACCGATACCTTCACTCGAAATCCCAACTTACTTCCACTTCCCATTTTTCCTTTTCGGCAAGGCTGTGCTATAGCATCATAGGCTATCCTCTGAGCTTTGGTTACACTGTAAAAAAACGAAATCCGTTCTGTTCTCGCTTCAGACCGCCAAATTTTATTTAAGAATCGTCAGGTTCGCAATTTGTTTTTTTTTTTAAACTTGGTTAAAAGTATCTAATTTATTTTATTGTACAGGCAACTAATTCGCCCTCCTTTTTACATTTCTCTGTGGCAGAATACTTGCGTCATCCAAAACATAGCAGGGCTCTTTTTCATTTAATAATTAATGTTCCAACTTGAAGTCTTCAATTCCATTAGCTAACTCGCTTAAAAATTTAAGTCTATCCGCACAGCTTGTATCTCTTATCTTAGTTTTCAGACCAAAAATCACCCTTTCTCTGTTCCAAGCATGGTTGCATATGTTAACGTTCCTTGGCTGGGTTTAAATACTTTCTGTGCTGTATGCAGCATCAAATATTCTAAAAACGCCTTTGGTCACAAAATTAGCACAATTTAGCATTTTGATGAAAAGGGTAGAATCTCAATATTTAAGCATTCACTTCATAACAAATCGGTTGTGCATAGAATTTATGGAGAATTTTGCTCAAGCTGGCGAACTTGACTATACTCATCGAGTTGAAATTAACATGCCACGAGCATCACAACACCATCGACAAGTCGTACAAGAAAGGATTTAACAAATTCCCTCAAACTATTACACCCTTACCGCAAGAACCAATGTCGTAATCAATAGACAAACACCTCAGAGTGTTTGCACAGGAAATTTCGGAGCCTCTTGTCCATCTCACAACTCCTGGTACACAATTTCTATCAGGAATCCCTCATACGTTGTTAGGATGAAGTACCTTTTGCAGGTTTCCTATTTGCAGAACCATTCCATGTGGTCTTGTGATCTATGTGCATAGATGTGTGTACAGTGTATGCCGTACAGTGTATACTCGTTCATTTTCAGTATTCATCTTGAACAGGACATGAAGGCATCTGTCAACCCATGGAACTCGTAGAATGAAAGTAAGGCTGTCTGACCCCGCCATGACCTAGTCTTAAGAAGGAATAGGAAAGGAGAAACTCGTACATGTCTCAGTCCACATTCCGCAAATACAATACCAATTTGAAAACTTTGTCGAGTGACTGACATTAAAGAAAATTGGAGCAGACCAAGAAGCAATTTTCGCAGTGGGGAGGAAGAAAGTGGACTGAAAAACTTTTTGTAAAAGTTGTCTTACGTGATAAAACTTCGGAGTTCATCTACGAGCGATACTGCATACGGAAGCGCATTGAGGTTTCGTTATGAGCGGAGTTATACTCTCCTAAGCATTCCCGGTCCTTCAAATAACATTAAGTACTGGATTTCCGTGAATAAGTGTGCACCATTTACCACTAACACAGACACATATGAATGGAGAAGTGCAGAAACTTTTTTTGTGCTCAACCATAGCATCGGAAAACGTGGACATGATAAAGGAATAAGAAACTTAAGGGTATATTATTCACAGACAAACCCCAGTGGCACCTTTCTGGGGATGACAAATGGCGCTCCAGTGCAGGTGACAACACCAAGTTTGTACCGGAACTGGTGATATGCAGAGTTTTGGAAAAGTGCGGTCTAAGGAGAAAAAATTAATGTAAGACGACAAGAGTTTAAGTGCTGCGGGATAGCGTACTTGGGCCACGTCTTTATTGAGTCCGCCCTATTCTTTAAGAGTTGAATGTAAAAGTCACAAAAGTTGCTGCCACTATAGTATAGTATGTTACAAAACTAGATAAATTTACTTTAGCACCATATCAAACCTTTTTATCCAATGAATGTGCAAAGTAATAGCATTCATTTATAAGACATCTCCACTAAATTGACAAGCAGAAGCTGTGTACCTTTGCAGAGTGAGTGGATGATTATGGAAATGGAATTGATAAATGCAAGGTTCGTATTGAACCTATTACAGAGTTGTGATAAGATAACAATAACAATTTTTGTGATAAATTGGGCCAATTTGTGTAGATTGCTTTTCAGCAGACGGTGAGATATTTGGGAAATGAAGAAATAGGAACATTTTTCATATTTAAATTTTCAAGGTAACTTAAAATTTATGATTGTTATATTTATTATATTAACAAATTTGATTGGCAATGATTGAAGTACGTTTCCGGTACGGTCGGTATCTGGTAGCTCGGTATCTCGGGCGGCAACGTAATACAATTTTCTGCCGCTAATCTCGGTGGAGAATGACCAGCGATTTAATATATATATATATATATAGAGTTGCCCTTCTATCCCAGAAGGCGCATTTCTCAGCTTGAAGCCAAGAATCATTTACCTATCTCCACATAAGCGTTCACACATTTTAAAGAAATGTGTTAAGAAACATACGACCAAGAAAAGACGAGACTTCAGTACACTCTTGGATACATTCAGATCAAAGTGCTCCACTACGCGATTGACCACCATACACATGCGACCAACTGCCTCATGCTTACCGTAATTAGTTCTGGAGAAATTAATATGCAGAAGGGGGACACCCCTCAAGTTGCGACTATTATTCCTGAACGATACCCTACCATGAAGCTCCAAAGAGTTAATATTGGAGTTCAATAGCTGGTGGATAAAAACTATATCAGCAACCTCACGACGCCTTTCCAAGGAAGTCATGCCGAGAAGATTGAGCCGGTCGCGCTACGGTGGAAGAATCACCGGGTCACTCCAAGGGAGATCTCTAAGCCCAAATCTGATGAACCACTGGTTTAAAAGCTCTCTCTGGACAAATGCATTTTAACACGTATTTCTCTCACGAAAGCTTTTATACGAATTGTGGCATTCATCATGTTAGGGCTCAAACAGATAAACACGCATCGCAATGGAATGGAATGGAGTAAAATTTTAAAAGTAAGCTTAATGTATTTAGGTAACGTGAGGGTGTACAGATAGCATTGCGTTACGTTCCGTGAAATTCAGAGTTGACAATTTTCAACTTTTTACGTAACGCAAGGCAACAATTTGCCACAACCGTTCTGTTCTTCGATTAATGAGTAGTATTTTGAAGTATTTTTTCCATTGGGTTGCAAAAGTTGACTTATGCCACTTTCAAAATAAACGGCTCCCTTTTTCTTCGCCACAGTGGCAACTCTGGTACATTTATACTTAAGTGGCTTTGCTATAAAAAATGTTAGTTAATTCCAACAATACTATTATAATCCTTCAAAACAACTCGCTTTCGCTGCAATCCAAATCCAACAGTTGGTAAAACTTAAAATGAAGTGAAATAGTTGAAGCACGTTATTTGTTAAAAACAACCACTGGAAACACAGTTTTGTGGTTAATTTAATGAAGGCACGCAATAGAAAAGTTTATCACATTGTAATTATGGTAATTTACAAGAGGATTTTCCTTTAGAACTGATTAATTCGTTCTCGGAAAATTGTGTCCCGTGTAAAAACATTTCAAAGAATTCTGTACGTCTTTTTCTGGGCTTTTACTTGTAAAGACATGGGGGAGGGTGTCTTAACGTTGTTTGAATTTAAAACATTTTGATGCGAACTCCTTCAGTATAAGAGAAAT
>QYTT01093786.1:10276-22177 GCA_006980735.1 Dasypogon diadema | reverse complement strand
CGCATTGCCGTTCAAAAGATATTAGCGATCAACTGAACACCATCACTTTTCGAAAATCCTCGATATTTTCGAAAATGTTCGAAAATTCGAAATTCTTTCTACACCACCCTATGCGCACCTAAAATATCTATCATCACACCAAGTTGCATCGAAATTCATGAATAAATAAAAATGTTAGAGCAAACAGAGTGTTTTCGCGAATTTACGTTCAAGCGACTGTAGCGCCGCCGTGGTACAACCTAGAACTAAACTCACTGAAGAAGAATTACTCTACTCGTCATCTCCTTTCCAACGATATCACCCTCGACCCTCTCGGATCAAAAATACATAAAAGCGCCTCTAGCGACGAATTTTTGCACTAAAGGTATAAGATTTTCGAATTATTCTATCGAATTATCGACTATTACCTTTCCAATGCCACCTCAACCACCCCTCTACCATTTCTAGAAGTACCTTAGAATTTTGATTAACTCTAAGTGAGTGAGTCAGTGACTTTTTAGCTATTTTGCAAAGTCCATAACTTCGAATCTATTAAAGCTACAGTTATGAAATTTGGTATTCGAACTAACAGCAGTCATGGTATTATGTATGTGAAGTTTGATTCGATTTCGTGTGACAAGTAGTTAGATACAGGGTGGTCAAAAGTAGCTCGAAGCGGTTCGGGTAAATATAGTGCACGGCGTACGTGCGGCCTCTTTCTGGAACTTGGCCTGCGCACTGCCGTGCGCATAGATAATGTGGCAATTTCTGTTAATCAACAAATCTTACACTTTTCTTTTGCATTTGAGATCCTTCGACCCGTAGGTCCATGTATCACTTCAATCTAAAAAGATCTTTTGTGACCGACTCTAACTTTGACATTTAAATTAGTTTCGCATTCACAGACCACATGCTCCACCATTTCAACCTCTTCCATCCAGAATCGGTATTGATCGCCCTCAGCAAGACAAAGACAATTTTCTTCAAATGATAGTTTAATGGACAATAACTAATGAGGAAGCCAGCGATGATCTTCAGCTCCACTTTGTTCAGCTGTTCTTTCGTGTGTCTTAGATCTAGATGATTATTTCAGTATTCCTACTTTACCCCTGCTTCCCAGCTATTGAAACTTTTCCATACTTAACTCTTTGAATAGCCGCAGTCCAACGAAAGATGATCCTGCACCGTCCTTTGCAAGTTGGCCTACAGTTTTGTTTTCCTAAAAACTTTGATACCCTACCACTTACATTAATGTAATCCTGTTGTGTTTTGTCGTGTTAGTTGTTTGAGGGCATTTAAGAGGCTCCACACAAATTTTGACTCACAAATGTATGAGGCCTTTAGCGCTGCCTAACTTTTTTTGATAGTATATACTTATGCTTTGATAATATACTTATTTGTGTGTGCAAAGTTCTATTGCATGGATCTTGGAGCTTGGAAAGTAATTGGAGCCGTACCGAGAGATTTCGAGGTCCTATTATGTATGGTCCTATCCCTATTCCTGTTTTCCCTTTCATCCTGGATTCACCTGTATTCCAAACAGGAGTTGTTCTTTCGAAGGTCATGTCACCATAGTGTCATGCCTGTGGATCATTTGGCATCACTTTGAATTGCAAGTCAAAGTTGTGCTTTACTGGTACCACATCCAACAACAACTGTTTCTATTTTAGATTCTTCAGAAACTGTTACGTGTCCATACGCTAAGTTCGGCCTTACGAAATCCATCCTTTGCAGTGTGATATTACTTAATGCAGCTTCCCGCTTTACATGACGATGTAATAGTGGGAGGTCTATTAGCGTCCCTAAGGTTGCCGTGGAACAGGTTCACCATGGCGTCCTTAACTCCTGCACAAAGCAAATTTTCGCAAACTTATTTGTGGAGATTTTTGTTCTATTTTTGGCATCAGTGCAATGCAAGTGATCGTATTTTATAGCTGAGTATGCCCATAATTGTCTTTGTCTTAAGCCCTCAGGTTATAAGGTCATTGTAGCTTTTCTTAATACGTTTTTTGAAGTGGGGATTTCAGGTCTCCAAGTCTTCGATCTAACGTAAGATCAAGATGTTTGACTTCTTCTGTTGGTCCTCCTTAGGTAGGAGTTCTCGAGTTGAGTTTCCTTCTTTTTGTGAAGAGAACTATTATTGTCTTTTCCAAGTTAACCTGCAGGCCTATCAAGAGACACCAATTCCGTGGAGTATCTAGGTTGTTTGATACAGGATCATTTTGTTTTTCTCTCTGTGAAGGTACATGTTTAGTGCCTTTTGATCCTGTAAAAGGTATGTAGTCAACCCTAATTTCACCGAATATCTGTTATCAAATAACATATCGAAGATACTTAGGGCACAGGGTATTTGGGAAGACTGAATAATAATAATAATAATAAGACTAAAAATGAAAATGCATCCTAAGCTCAGTTCACTTATTTTCTACTGATGGTGTGAATATCTCCAACACACGCTGAATACATATGAACCAATTTTTTTCTTTTATGTGCAGCGTCTACTAATTTATCTGGTGGACCAAAGGACAAGAAAGTTGTCGCAACCTTATTAGGAAAGATATTGACAAGTTCACGCCGATCATGCTATCAAGATAAATGCCATAGACCAAAATTAATGTCTTTTGTTAAAATTCTTACTACAAAAGATATTAATGTTTACCAGTTTTTATACATGTTTCATATTTTTTTATTATTTAATAAAAAAAAAATCTCAGAGTGTTGATCAAGAGAAATTTCGAAAATTTGAAACAAATTGTTGAGCATTTTAACTTTTGATTATTTATTTTTATAGTTATAATTTAGTTCTTAAAAATTCTTTTTGTCGCGTTTTTTTTAATTAATTTTTTTCGCTTTTCATCGTACCTTAAATTTTTTAAAAATATTTTCTCTTTTATGTTCCACCTCCAATTTTGGTTCTGATCTACGGAAATTCGTAATTTTGAAAAGTAAAACATGAAAAAAATGAAAAGTACAAAACACAAATAAAAAAAAACAATTTTTGAAATTAATTAATGGAAAAAAGATATTTATTGTAATTTTCTTTTTACAGCACTCCATCTTTTCTGTAAGTTGATAAATTAATTGCACTTATAGATGAGTTGATATGTATCCCTTGAAATTTTTCAAAGAAATTTTATACAAGAATAATTTTCGTTTATTTTTTTTGTTATTTAATTTCCTTTTATTTTTATGATACTTTCATAAACAAGTGTACAATTAATTCTAATTGTTGAGAAAGTTTCATACAATTTGGATATGTTAATGCCTTTTTCAGCTACCTTGATATATTTCTCTTTATTTTATTTATTTTGATTTTTCTACGAATTTAGTTACAGTTTACTTTCACAAATGAAATTAAATTAAAAATTTAGTAATAAGTTGCCAAGTTTTTTACCTTAGCTTGTATTTTACTATTTAATGAAGTTGAGACATTTTTATTTTGTGTACCTGCAACATGCATTTTTTCACTTTGTAGAATTTTAAATCTTTCATCTGTTTTTTCATGTTTTATTGTTTTCGTTATGTTTTTTCTTCTTTAGAGATTGCAATTTCGATTGAATAAATTAGAAAAGTCGAGAATGTTTTCTATGGTACACTTTTGCTAGACAAATAATATAAGAAAACTATTTTTAAAATACATTTACATATCACTCTGATAACTCTAAATGCAATTACAAAGATTTTTTGGTTAATTTCCTTGTAGCTTTTTATTTGTTTTTTTTCTTAGTTTTGTATTATTTTATACTTTTATATTTGTTATTAGTGTTTTGGTGGAAATAAAATTTGAAACGTTTCCTACTTAAATCGCAATGTAAAAAATTATTTGAAATTTAGAAAGATATTTGAGGTCTATTTAGAAAAAAAAACAAGGGAAAAAATGAGATTAACTTAAAGTCAAAAGTTTTTAAGAAATTAAGATATGGTTTAAGAAATATTGCCACAAAAGTCCATTGTAAATTTTTTTATCTCTTTTGTTCCAAAAAATAATTTTTGGATATTTTAAATTAAGACGGAATTAATATCCACATATGTAAGGAATACACTCCTTTCTAATTGTTACACTACTTTTCTTCAATATTATTGTAAGTGGTAACTTATTACTTATTACTGGAAACTTATTTCCCCAGAGAACCACGTATTTGCCATCAAGAGATGTTTCAAAGCAAAAAAAGATATTTAAATTCCACCACTATTTTTCTGTTTTTTAATATTTCCAAAATAATTTTGATGTGATTTTAAAACTTTTAATCTAATTTTTTGTTGATTATTATTTACCCCTTTTTAAAAAAAAACACGCACTCCATGACACGAAATATCTAAAATAGCCTCACAATAGATGGAATCTAACAAAAGCTTTCAGTTTTGTTACAACAAAAATAGAAAAAAAAAATATTTTCTTATTTCTGCTTTATTATTTCAAATTTTAGAACCATCCACAAAAACAAAGTCAAATGGTGTCTATTTAATAAAGTATTTCCCTAGGGGTGTGTGAAGGGAAAAAAGAGAATTTTTAAAGGTACTACCAAAGCTCTGGGGACAACGTTGTAATGCACACAGGACAGCTTAGGCAAAAGCAAATTTTTGGGAAACAGTAGATTGGAATTTTTTTTATAAGCTAAGAAGCGTTGCTAATCCACAATTTTACTGCCGCAGTGGTTTCCCACTAGTAAAATTTCCTCACCTTGGTGCCCAAGGAAAAAATTTGCAGAGTTGTGCATCAATCAACTTACCTACCGACCTGAGTTAAAGAGATAGCTGAATTGCACTCGTGTGATTTGTTAGACATTTGATTGTTTTCTTTTTAAATTACAACGAAAGATCTTCAGCTATCCACTTCCAATTTCATTAACTTCCCCTTTGAGGTCCCTAGAGTCTGAGTCCATCGTTTTTAGACAAATCTCGGTGTGTGCGTGTGTAGATATGTTCATGCGTTCCTTCGTATGTGCGTGAACTTTTTTCGTCTCGAATATCTCAAGAACAAGAAATAATATTGACTCCGGACCATTTTCATTCGACGTAGAACTGCATAATGAACCTTATAAGGTTTGCAAAAAATTTGAATTGACGTTTCTTTTTTTATATAAGCAAAAAAAATTTGCTAAATGAGAAGTTGGCAGTGTGGGTAGACCAGTTGCACCCAGTTTATTGAACTTTTGATATGTTATAGGAGCTAAAAAATAAGCAAATCCTATTTGTTTATTATTTGTTGCAAAAACGCTTCGGCCCTCTTAAAAGCGAAAAGCTGTTATAAAAAAGGTGAAGGTGATATTCTGTCTAGAGCTAGAAAGTTCAGGAGTGCTAAGTGAAATCGATGTAGTTGTTGGCTTCAACATTTCACTCATTTCAATTTCAAGCTGAGATTGTTGTTCATGTAAATGCCGTTCAATTGTAACAACGCCAATACTCTCAGCACATCCTGAAGGTCAATTTTCTGGAGCTACTTAGCTACTACTTAGCTACTTAGAACAAATATTTCAGTGAAATGAAAAGGTGGTACATTGAGATGTTATACCCCCAGCATCTGCTGCGTCTAGTGAAGATCTGATCAATTGGAGATCAGTCACAGTTGTAATCATCCAGAATGTTCTTCATACATCCACTGATGTAAGACAGGACCTTCATTCTCTAAGGAAATTCCTCGATATTTGTTATATATACTCCTGTCTCCTGTGAAAAATATAAAAAAGTGACTAAGAAAGTGAATAGAAATCGCAGAAATGTCCCTAAATATTCAGAAAAGTATCTTGTAGTTACTAATATTTATTTACCTGTCCTTAGTAGATTGGTACACTATTTCTGTAAGCGGTATGGATTGATTAGGACGTCGTTTTGTATAGATCGATATTTTAATGTGATCAACAGTATTTTTCCAAAATTTTGGTTGTATTCCATTTTTTCAATAGCTTTTTTTTATTTTTTGTCTTAGGAATTTGTTTTGGTGCTGGTTCATGATTTTATTTTTGTTAATTTTTTATTAAATTCCATTTTATTAAACAGTGAAATTTAGTTCTTAATTTTTTTACTCCCATGATTTAGAAATGAATTAGAATTAACATTACAGAAAATAAATTTTTAAAAGTAAAAAATATATATCCAGAAATTGATTAAAGTGATATAAAAAGTGTTTACTATTAAAACGAGATAAAAAATTAAGGACAATTAGCAGTTTCCTTTTGATTTAGCAATTGATAAGTAAGTTATTTTTTTCTGTTTTGTTGTTGTTCTTTTATTGATTTTTAATTTTCCTCAGTCTAAACAGTGTAAAAGTTGTTGTTGTTGTTCACATATACCTTAAGAAAGCTGTAGTTCTCACATTGTCACTTTTTTATTTTACTTTCATACACTTTACAAAAAATCCAAAACACGCAATGTCAGTTTGAATATTAGTTGATGTATTTTTTACGTTTCTTTTGTTGAAAAATTAATAAAGAAGCAGATTGAATAAAAACATGATACAAAAGCACCCACACGAATACAATTTTAGGAAAATATATTTATTTTTTAATGTAATTTTGCTTTCAAAATGCACGTAAAATATGCACAATATTTTAAAAAAAGAATAAAATACAAAAAAAATGAAAAACCGAAGTTTTTGTTAGTGTATATTGTGTATGTGATGTATGTCTTATACAAAGAGTTGCACTGCTTTTTACACTTCTAACTGCTTCTTTTTTTAATACCTCAGCTTCAGTTAGGTGAAGAACGATAGTCAAATATTTATTTATTTACTTTTTTTTAATTTTTAATTTTTTTATTTTTTACCTTGATTTGTATTTATTCTAAATTATTTTTAATTTTCCCCATTTCTTAAATTTTCAATTTTTTTTCAAAGAATAAAAACTAAAAGTAATTGTGCAAAAAAAAAGTTATTGGAAAATACGCGAGTAGCGAGGGTTTATTTTATTTGGAAATAAAATGACGTATACAAAATGTATGGTATGTATTTAAATAGTTCTATAAAATTCGAGTTTTTCCAAAAAAATTTAATTTTTTTATCTGTATTTCTCTATATAACTTTTAGTAGAGTTTTTTTTTATTATAGTCTATCACAAGATATTATTATTATAGATAGTGTCTTAGAAATAGGTATTCCAACATATATCAATCGATTCTTTCATGGTGTCCGTCTTAATCAACATTTGTTCGGATACTCCTCCCCCTTCTCAAACCGCTACAACTACCTCATTTTTATAGATAAAACTTGTTTTACTTTGGAAATCGCTATCCTGTCAAGGAAATTACAGGAAAACTCATTCGGAGCATTCAAAAGTAAACACTATTGGCTTTCTAAGAGTTTATTTTTTTAAGGTATTGGCTAAGCTCAGGGGAGAATCCTATGATGCATACAGCTCAGGCGGAGCTTAGACGAAGGGAAATTAAGGAAGGGGAGATTGGAAAATTTTAACCTGACAAATGTTGCAAATGAGCCATAATTTTCGCCGTGAAATTACTATGCAACATCCCAGTGACTTCGCAAGTGCAATTCTTGTCAGTAGAATTGCCTCAATCATTGGTACCCAGATAATATCACTGCGTCCTGTGAAGGATTTGAATCCGCCCCAGCAGAGGAAGAAATCAGGGTTTTATGTACAGAATTGCTTGCGTTCAGACTTAGTTAGAGGGACTATATAAAAAACTTACTGAGTTACCTTCGTAACAAAGTTCTGTGTGGTTCTTGGTGTAGAAAAGAGTCGCTTCATGGATACTGGATAACGATTTATCTCCGTTTTTCACGATTTCCTAAGATTATTGCCATATTTGCATAATATTTCTGGAATCACTTTATCTGATTGTGTAATAAATCAGGACCAATTTGATGAACATATCTTTCATTGGGTTTTATTATGGCTCCAAAATTGATGACCACAGGAGATTTGCTTAGAAGTGCTTCTTAAGTCTATTGCAATTATTGCAATATCAGATACAGGGGTTAAGGTTCTCTACTCCTGATAATAATGGTCTTTCCGTCCTTTCACCAATAATTTCCTTGTGGGCTCTTTTCCTCGAGTTAGAACTACTAATTTTCCCTTAAATGTTCAGCGTCATCATGATTTTGGAACTAGGATTCTGCTGAGAATGTTTATGGCAGCTGACGGAGACATTTTTAAATTGATTTTTGTATCTCACGTACACAATCCTAACAATTTTTCCTATAGACCATTTTGAGGCGGACGCAAAACATCCTTAATTGAAACTAGATTACGACCTTCACTTTTTCATTTACTTCTTTGCTGCAATAAAGGCAAGTACTCATTGGACCATTTCTTTCAGAAGTAGTGGGCTGTACTGGTGCTATCTATGTCCTGTTGTTAAAAGTTTATAGTCTTAAGGATCTACAGATAATTTCCCAATTTGTCTGCAGTTTAAGCAAGTTTTAATTTGAGTAAGAATTTTAGTGAATTCTTGACATATTAATAAAATTTCTCGAAGCACTTTCTTAAACTTGGATTTGCTGGTGAAATAGACTTCGATCCTCTTCAATCATTTGCTGCACATTCAGACATAGATTTCAGCACAATTTCCGCGTTGAGAAACGAACCGTTTGTAGGCTGTTGGATATGTGTATGTTGCCATCAATTCTAAGCTCAAGATGTACCGCCTTCTTGCGGCTTCTTTCATTTTTTTGTCTGTCCGCGCGATTTCGACGCTCCCGATCAAGTCCTTCAACATGCCTCCCCTAATGGCGAAATATGGTTTTAGGTCTTGGAACACGATTCCTTCTACCTGTTCTGCCAAAGTGTCCGATTTTTGGTTCACTTTGTTGGTTGCGGATACTTCTGTTTTGATATGTAAAGTTCGTAGGGAATTTGAAGCAATTTCGATTGTTGCAGAAGATTGTCAAATTTTCCAGATTGTCGAAATCCAATTCTCGAATATACCGCTAAAGGTAGAAGGTTTCCATTGCGCATACGGACATGGCCGTATACTATATCGTTGGGAGAAAGCGAATATTCTTTTCTTTTTGGTGTGTCAGGAAATAAGACCTCCGCTGAATATAAATAAGTAGTCATAGTAAGAACGCCTGTCGTCGGTATAGTATCCCCAGTCGGCATCCATCCACATGTGGATATCATACTACATTTTCAGTTGGCTTCCATTCCATAAGATTCTGAGAATTTCTCATATTTACCCTGGCCTGCACTCACATTGGTCCAAAACGTATGTAGTATAAAATTGAAGGTTAGTGACGATCACTAGTTTTCCATGTGCAATGTACCTTGTTGAACTTTTTGTTTAAGTGAGTATACCCTTAATTCAAAAATAGTAAATAAATAAATATCTAAGTATAGTACATACAGCTAAATTAATTCGTGAAGAGTAGAATAAAAGTTTTGAGAATTTCTACTTTGGTAAAAATCTCGTTCTCGAAATTTTCAAAATGTTGCCTAAATATTATCGACGCCTTTTTCTTTTTCCATTTTTTCTGCACAATTACTTTAGATAATTTGTATTATATGAAAGAACAGGAAAAATATATAACTGAAAAAAAGGATGTACTACTATTTAACCCCACCTGTAATAAAAAGGATTAAAAGATATCCCTGAAAATATATTTTTCCTCAACTTTTCTTATTGAGAAATTTACAAAAAATATTTATTATTATTTTTTTAGAAATACATATAAGCAAAATTTTGTTTATTTTAAAATTCAAAATAAAAATCTTAATTTTTTCTCCTTTTTTTTCTATGCAATCCAATCATAATAAAAATTAAAAACAAAATTAATTGAATCCGAAAAAACGCCGAAAATTGATCTGGCACCATCAAAATCAAAATTTTATAAAAACAAAAAACATTTGTGATCTCCTAAAAAACAAAAAAAAAACAAAAAAGAAAAATGATTCTAAGATCCCAGGGATCTCTGGCCAAATTGGAAGGTGACTCAGCTGATAGTGATACACAATTAACGAAACTAGATGTTGTGCTCACATTCCAATTGGAAGTTGTTGTTATGGAAGTTAAAGGACTGAAATCATTAGCACCAAATAGAATTGTTTATTGCACAATGGAGGTGGAGAATGGTGAAAAATTGCAAACGGATCAAGCGGAAGCATCAAAGCCAATGTAAGTATAACTATTAATTGGTTTTTCTTTAATTATTTCTGTATCTTTTTTTATTTATACAATTTAAAAAAAAAAAAACAAAATTATAAAAACAATATTCTAAATAATACAAGGTGGGATACACAAGGTGATTTCACCACAACCCATCCACTTCCAGTAGTTAAGGTAAAATTGTACACAGAAAATCCAGGTATGTTAGCGTTAGAAGATAAAGAACTGGGAAAAGTTATATTAAGGCCTACACCACTGTCATCAAAGGTATGTTATGATGTTATTTTCTTAAAATTTATCTGACAGTATATTTTTTTCACTGATAGTCTCCAGAATGGCATAGGATGACGGTACCAAAAAATCTTCCAGACCAAGATCTTCGGATAAAAATTGCATGTCGAATGGATAAGCCACTGAATATGAAACATTGTGGGTGAGTATAGTATTACGTTCAATTTGCCATATTTAGTATCTGTAGAATTTAATATAGGTTTTTGTTTCTATTTTTTAACTCTTCCCTGAGTCGAACCCATCCATTGACAATCCTAATAGGAAGTCAGTTACCACAATTCCTGAAAGACAATTTTGACAATAACCACTAATAGGCTCAACATTGTTTGATGAGGGCACTGTTTTCGATTCAATTGACACTTTCCTGAAACTGATATGATTTGGGGTCCCAAGTCACTGAGATGTTGCACAGTAATAATTTCATGCCAAAAATTGTGAATTACTTGCGACATTTGTCCGGTTAAAATTTCCCAGTCTCCCTTTCCTCTAATTTCCTAAGCTGTGCTGTGTGCATCATAGGTTGTAACCCTAAGGAAATACCTTAAAAAAAGTGACCTGTAACGCACGAAGATCTCCTTTGACGTTGTCGGACCACGGCATAGGGAATTTTTCAGGTTTCCGACTCACGGAGATCCCTACAAAATAACCTTGGTATTCACTTGTTTGTGTTTCAAACCACCAACTGTACCAAAATTGTACAAAATTAACTACATTAGGAATGTCAAATACTTTGTGTCATCCCCGTAGATATTTCCATATTTATGGATCTTATGATGATAGATATAAGCACAGGTGCTGGATTTTCAAGGGATTTTACTTACTATTTTGTAACCGTTGTTGCTAGTGAGGTTATATAGGCTGTCCCAGTAGTGTATCAATTCCTTGCCGTCGTAATTCGTTTTGTGTTCTTGGTGTCACAATTAAACCCGTCGAATATCTTTAGTGGGGATGGGGTCATTTCCTTTGTTAGTTATTTCTAAATTATTCTTTACTAGGAATTCTAAAAGACATCACCCCATTTGTTTGTTTCGCTGCTTTATGCATTGCCCGTTTTTCTGTCTGCAATTGGTCGCTTTATTTCATCCAGAGGAACTTCTTCTATATATTCAGGACAGTAGTCCGAGACCAAAACAGCCATTCCCATTCCTTAGTGTTGGCATCTCAACCAGAACTACGGCTAAGTCCCAACAAGTTTGCTAAAGTCGATCTGCACTCATCGGTCATTTATAAAAACGCTAAAAGGAAGGGGATCGAATAGGGATCCTTGCGACACTCCAGGGAAAATTAATAGAAAATCATATAAAGTATCGCCGGCCAGGAAATAAGGAGATAATTTGATTTATCTTATTTATCTAGGTGAGTGGAAACAAAGCAAATATTGAAATCGCCTGGAGGTATAGCACTGGCAGGGTTGTTATTTTCTTTAATTGCCAATTTTTTTAATGTTCTTCCACGTAGTGCGGAGTTGGTCCGGTTTAGATCTGATCATTATATCTAGTTATACCTACGAATGAATCTCATACACCGAATCGCCTTTACCTTTTCGCTGTTTACAAAAAGATGGAGTAAAGAAGT
>QYTT01093785.1:20444-45162 GCA_006980735.1 Dasypogon diadema | reverse complement strand
AAATACAGAAGAAATCAAGTGACCGTGAGCTGAAGAGCCAAGGAACGATCGAGGATCGAGGAAGACGCCCCGAAGCCAGCAGAAATTGTGGAGGAGGAAAATTGGCCGAGAGAAGTACCCTTGGATAATTAGAAACTATTAAAAAGTATTACACGTATTAAAATTTTGTAGTTACTAACCCGTAGGCGCTTATGTTTACTAACCCGAAGTAGTTAAAATTGAGATTGGTAGCAGGGCGGCCGCATAGGGGACATAGTGTGTTCAGAATTGTGATCCGAATTTTATTAAAAGTGAATTAAATGAAGTGAGAATTCAGTCGATGGTTTGCCTATCCAAAACTCTCGCAATCACAAGGTTAATGCAAGGTCAAGCAACCCCTAGGCCTCTTGACCTTACAGGAGTGGGGGAATTCGCCCCATTTTCAAACGCAGATCTACAAGTTTTCTGAAAGTAATATATTCCAAATTTCAGCCTAGAAGGCTCAATTCGTTCTCGAGTTATCGTGTACACAAACGGATGGACAGACGAACATGCATAAATTGATTTGCTTTCACATTCTGAGCATATGTATATAATTCATTCTGCTACAGCATTATTGGTTTTATGCATTACAAACGTTGGATCAAAACTAATATACGCTATCTATCATATAGGGTATAAATATAAATTTTCTTTTGTGGGCATAAAAGTACTAATCTCTTATTTCATAAAACGCCCAAGGGCATAAATTTCCCCATGTGAGACAGAAATCCGTGTCAGACATCCGATATTAGTTTCCTTAGTTTTTCGAAGGAATTTTCTTTAATTTTTGGGGAAAATATATATGACTTGAGAAAATAAAAACTCGAGTTTTTTAATAATAATCGGACAGTGAGGAGCAAATTGGAAATTAAAAGGAAGAAACAACTTTGGTAAGAATAAGATTACTGTGAATATTGTTTAAAAAACTAAGTGTAATAAATTGATTTCTGCATTAAATAAAACCTATTATTGTGAACTAATAACGGATAGAAGGGTTCCTTCGACTAACGGTAAGGCCTTCTATCCACACCGAAGAAGGGCTTGGTGATCTTCGGGAGTTTTCAGGGAAAACTCTAAATACTGTATTACGTACCTCGTAACATAAAATTTTGGTGGCAGCAGTGGGACACCAAATAAGAGGGTATCCCGCTGTCGAGGGGACCCCACCATAAAAGAGGAAAATTTTAATGCATGCAGCCCATAGGCTTTGCCCAACACATAAGCATCTGACCGTGGAACAGCCGGCAATCGCCACAATTAAAGAATAAATCGCCTTAATAGAGTGACAAACTGCCAAAAGTGATAACACAACATTGCTTTGTAATTTTTAAATATTGTACCCATGATTATTAGAACAGTAAGCTTTCATATGAGAAGTAAATGTAAGCTCTTTAAGCGATCTCTTCATCTCTTATATGCACGATGAACGAAATAATCAGGTAATTTACCACGACCGCCCGTCCCTTTAGCGACAGAGAGAACAATCGTGATCGCCAAGAAAAAACGGCCTTGGAGAGTTTCTCCAAAGCTGATTGGCAGTTACGTGATTTGGTCTTACACCCGATCAGTGCTGTCACTTTACTCCGATTGAAGTAAATCTACTACATATTTTTTGTTTTTCGAATTAAGTGGCCACTTTTCAAATTCTACTTCATTTTTCAAATCTTAGCTTGATTCTGTTCTGGCAGAATAAAATTTTGTTTAAAAAATTTCTTGGGGTCGCTAACCGCTACACATAAAAATTACAAGTACATACTCGCAGTGATCGACGAATTCTCGAAGTTTGTGTGGATCTATCCTGTCAAGGGTTTGTCGGAAAGGGAAGCTATGAAGAAATTAGAAGTCCAAAAAGCAGTTGTTGAAAGTCCGCAAAATATCATATCGCTGTGAGAAAGTGCCTTTACAGCGAATCCATTCCAGGAATATTGCAAGGAAGAAGGGATTTACTATACGCTCACACACAACAACGGGAGTGCCGAGAGGAAACAGTCAGGTGGAAAGGATCTACCGAGTGATTATCACAATTATTGCAGTTATTTCAAAACTATCTATCGCCAGCCCTGAGATGTGGTATAAATTAACGAATTCAGCTAGATTCCCGAACTGTAACTGGCAGAGTAGCATAAAAAATCACCGTTCGAGTTGATGTTCGGATTCCTTGCAGAAGGGGTTATTTTTAATGACCTTAAGAATTATTGACAGGAAAAAAGCCAGCGCCTGGGGCTGGGTCGAACCAGCGACCTTCCGATTTCCGGTAATTTCGCCATTCTCGAATTTCACTTATATTGACGAAAAATGTAGTTGAACTGCACTATTTAAAGTTTATACCTTTACAGATCTTCCTGCTAAAATTTGATAAAATTTAAAGTAAATTAAGTTTGCGCAAATGTGAATTCATTTTACTAAACCATTGAATTAAATTGGAAAACAAATAATTTATTTTACCCAAATGTGTAAACATGAAATTGATTTGTAAGAGTATCATTTATATTTTTAAAATTATTAAAAGTGTTTCGTTAGCACTAATTAATTTTGATAAAACATCAAATTAACATTGAAAAGTATGAATTTAAATTGTAAATGCTGCATAACTACGTGTCGATACTTGAAAATTAACATATTACGAGCGAAAATGGTGAAATGTTAAAATGAAGAGAGGGAAAACTTTATAATATTCGTCCTATTTCAATAGTTTAAAAGAATTCTTTGAAAACAATAATTATGTCCTTGTTTCCCAAATACAAGAAAATGAATGTGGTCTCAGTTATTTATGCACGCAACAATTTTAGTGAAATGGCGCTCATATTATAAAGTTTCTTCTCTCTCTAATTTTTAAATTTCATCTCGGTTTTCAAGTATTGATAGTAATTCTACTCTTTGACGTTACATACACCTTTTTTAAGTAAAGTTCAATGATTACATTCTATAATTAGTATCTGTCTATATTTCTATGACTGTTTAGCATAATTATGCCTCCAAAATTTCCACCATTAAGGATATGCCCGCATTAAATTGACCGATCAGGGCACAAGACAAGCAATCGTAACGGTTTTCAAGATAACGGGACTTGAAGGCATTTTGGTCGCTTTTTGCGGCGAAGGCTGTATAGTTAGGGTGGGTAAGCACTCATTTAAAAGCCACTGATGTTCTTTACGATGTGTCACTAGACTTGTGTTTAGTGTGAGCCATACAGCTCTAGCCGTAGAAAACGACCAAAAAACTTTAAAAATCCCGTCATCTCGAAAACCGTTACTATTGCTCTCCTCTCTCATACAATTTTTTGTTCATCTCGTGGCGACCTAACACTGAGAGACAAACCAAAACTTTAATGGAGCACCCCTAACGATTTTCGAGATACGATACTTGAACATTGTTTTGTTGTCTTTTGGGATGAAGGAGGCCGTGGAGTTTATACTAAACACGATTTGTATACGAGTCTAATAAGTCATAGGGAACACTATTGGCTTCTATTTCTCTCCGTTTAAGAGCTACGAATTTTCCAAATCAAAATTCTGGCATTTTTTTATATATAGAGTAAATTTTTCAAAAAAAGCCACATATTAAACAAACACTCTTTTAAAATACGCCTTCCTTGGTACCGTTACGATTTTTAATAGAAATTCGAAAGAGAATGCATTTCTGCGGGCATTCCCGCTCGGTGTCATCCAATTCTCGAGCTTACTGATCTTTGTTTAGTGTTATTTCGGTTTTCGTGGATGTATAAACTTTCCCACGCGTCGAGTTCATTTCTCTTTCTTACTTCCTTCAAAAGTTTTAAGTTATTGCTGCCAATGTTAGAGTGTGCCTCTAGCATATGCTTTCGAATTTCTATTAAAAATCGTGACGGTACCGGAGAAGGTGTTTTCTTAAGAGAGTAAGTGTTTCCTTAATATTGTAAGTAGTGCTGCCGGTAGTTGAAAATAAAATCGTTCATACGAATAACATGCACTTTTCTTACATAATTCGGTATCCTCAGAAGTTTTCCTTTAATTTGATACAGGGCACATGTCTACCTATTCCTTTTCTTTTTCCAGATAACCCGTCTCCAAGCCGATCCTCTTCTGCGCCTCTCTATGAGTCTATGCGAACAATTAAAACGAAAATTCCCACAACAAAAAAGGAATAGGTTTATGTCGTGTCGATTGGATATGGGTAGATATTTAGGACGACGTTCTTCTGGAAATTTCACTATTTTCGGGAAAACAAGCAAGATGGAAAGGTTTTCAGGAGACAACCCTACTCTTATACCAAATTAAATGGAAACTTATGGGGACTCCATTTATGTAAGGAAAATACATGTTAATTATAGCTTTTTTGACAAATTTTCGTATTTATGTGATAAAGGGTAAAAAGTAGCAAAAGTTTTACTTTAAAAACTTGTAGCTCCTAACTGAAGAGGAGTAGAAGAGTGAGTAAGCACTCATTTAAAAGACACTAGTGTTCTCTACGATATAGCGTTAGACAGGTACAATGTTTAGTATAAACTATACGGCCTTCATCTTAAATGACTACCAACAAATTTTCAAGTGCCGTTATCCCGGAAACCGGTAGGATTGCCCTCCCCTCCTGTATAGTTTTTGGTTTGTCTCATGGAGGCTTGTGACTGGACGCCCACTTGTTCACTTTAATTCGGACATTCTCTGCCTTACAGTTTTTTGCACACTTCGCTTCGCCTTTTCCCCCTCTTTCTCATGAACCGAAGTGAGTGTGGATATTAATTTTACTTGGAAGAACTTTAAGGATGCATTCAAAATGGCATTTCGACGTATATAAGTGCAGATCTTGTAATCCTGTCTCCAAAATTAGCGTGTAATTGGGAGGTTTTTGAGGCCACCGTAGTAGCTTTCTGGTAAAAGATCTCTATAACTTTTTCACCTCTTCGTATTCAGTAAAATCCATACCTGTGCTGTGCTAAGCAAGTATGACCCCAGAAGTTGCCTCGCAACACACTTTTCGTGTATCCATTTGGTTTTCCACTGAGAAAGGTCATCAGCATAATGTAACGTGTTAATTTGTAGTACTAACTCCTCCTTCCATATAGTTCCCAATAGCAGGGGGTACCAAACATCTCTCTTTTACTCCAGAGTTTGAGCTTTTTCAGCTAAACTTTCGCCTTTCTATACACTTTATCAGTCATCCATTTATAGATGCATTGCAAAACAAAAAAAAGATGAAAGATCTAGTTCATAAATGCGCCAATGTGGACAACTCCTTAATAGGGTTGTCATATGAAACCTCCAGTTATATCAATTAAAAAATCGATATTTTCCTTCTAAAACGAGAACGCTTCGAAGTAGATGGATAAAACTCAGCACGGAAGTACTTTAGTAAAACCGAAATATCATAGCAGAAAATGAACCAAATCCATATGAAAGTTGGAAATGTAAATTGTTTTCAAAAGCTTTTGCGACCAGCATGAAGATGGGTATATACTGCGTGTCCCATTTTAATCCGCCACCACGGATAACTTAAGAAATATGCAACGGATCAAAAAACATCCCGAATAAAAGTTTGGTGGTTTGGAGGGGGACATCTGGAAAAATGTTATCCAACCCCCTGGGGGTTACGCTAAAAATCGAAATTCTGCAATTAAACTGCCGTCTATCGCGTATCAAGAAAAAATGTTTTAAATAAAAGCTAGCTATATTGTGGCATAGAATCCGAATCTGCAATAAAAAGTAGGTGTTCCTATTTAAAATTTCAAAATAATGCCCAGGGGGTAGAGGTGACATTTTTGACAGGATCAGATGTTCGCCTGCAAACCATCAAACTCTTATTCGGGATGTGTTTTGATCCAATGTATATTTCTTAAGTTATCCGTGGTAGCGAATTAAAATGGGACACTCTCTACAGGTTTCTGGGCTTACATTCGGATTTGGAGTCGAATTTTAGAAATTCAAAATGGCGGATCCAATATGGCGAACAAGATTTTTATAAATATAAATATTGAGTTTCCCTTCTAGCCCAGAAGGCGCACTTCTCAGCGAGGCGCCAAGAAACGTTTACCCATCTCCGCATAAGCGTTCACACATTTCAGAGAAATGCGTTAAGATTGGGCTCCCCGACAAGCATGCAAAATTGTTAGTACGATTAGACCAAAGAACGTTAGTACGATTAGACAAAAGAAATTGTTAGTAGGTTAAATAGCAGCCCAGGAAGCATTTAATGCTAGCACTAAGACGGTTACAGGACCACATAGAGGCGTCTCTTAAGCACATTTTTAGACACATTCAAGTCAAAGTGTTCCGCAATGCGGTTCACGGCCATACACATACGGTTAATAGGTTCAGGCTTACCGTAGTTAGTTCTCGAGAAGTTAATGGGCAAGAGAAGGACACCCGCCAGGTTGCGAGTGTTGGCCCTGAAGGACACCCTGCTCCGGAGCTCCGAAGAGTCAACATTATCGTTCAAGAGCTGGTGAATGAAAACCATGTCGGCAACTCTGCGTCGGCTCTCTAAAGAGGCCAGACCTATGAGATTTAGACGATCGCGATAAGGCGGGAGAATCAAAGGATCGTCCCAAGGCAAATCTCTGAGAGCGAATCTAACGAATTTGCGCTGAACCGACTCGATGCGATCGACGTGCACTGCATAGAATGGATTCCATACCTGAGACGCATGCTCAAGCAATCGTCTGACGAATGAGCTGTATAATGTTAATGAAACCTGACGGTCAGAGAACTCCCTAGACCAGCGCATAATGAAACCAAGCATGGAATTAGCCTTGCACACCATGTGGTTAATATGGGAAATAAAATCGAGGTTTGAGTCAAGCCTCACACCAAGGTCGACAACAGAGTGCACGCGAGGGATGTTGGCCGTGGCAAATACGTAGTCATAGCTAAAGAATAGCTTCCTAAAGAATGACATAACCTCGCACTTACCTATGTTGAGCTTTTTAAATGTTAACGAAATTTTCGGCAAATGGCGAATATATAAGTATTTGAGATTGCTGATTACGAATTTGATCCTAACTTTTAAGGATTCAAAATGCATCAAATATGGCGGTCGGAAGTGTCAATTTTTTCAAGAGTTGTTGCGATCGTTATTAAAATGCGCTTATATAGGTTTTGCAGGTCGCCGATTTCGGAACTGGTGTTGGACTTTTGAAATTCAAAATCGTGGATTATATCGGAAAAGATTTCCTAAATGTCAACGGAATATTCACGAAATGGCGAATATAATTGGTATAATATGGCGGACACATTTAGAAAAGTTCATATTACTCTCCTGTGTTTACTTTAATGAATTTACAATAGTTCTGATTTACAGCGGCGATTTGTTTTTGAGATCCCTGATTACGATTTTGAAGACATATTTTCAAAATTTAGCATGGCGGATCCAATATGACGCAAAAAATGTGCCTGTCACAGCCAATTTGCTCCGAGTCTACTGGGCCGATTAAGTTGAAATTTGGTACACATATGAATTTCTGTGATCCAAACACGGACGTGTAACGTAAATAAATAAATTTTTATTATGGGGATCACTTTTGGAATATTAAAAAAAAAGTTTTGCAAACTGTACCGTGTGACATATCAAATGAAATGCATTTTTTATACTGTCTCAAATATATATTTTATATATATATAGATGAAAATTGCACATTCTCCCCTCCCCTTATCTACGAAACTACTGAGCCCAAAATTTTGAAAAAAATATTGAAAATAGTTTTTTACTTATAGATTACAGGAAAACCTATAAGAAGTCTATGGTGTTAAAATAACATGGTAAATCTCTCAATATTGTGCGTAACGAATCAAAAAATGAAATATCAGAATACCTTCTATCACTCGGTCTTAGTCCACGTATTCAGGAACATATAACAAGACAAAATTCAACAATAGGCAATATATTCAGCAATTTTCCTCTAAAATCCGGTACTACACATACTAACAAAGTTACCACAAAAAAATTTGGATCAGATTTAAAAAAAAAAACATGGTAGATAACATATTCATCGGACGCAACCCTCTCCACGCAAGTTCAACTCGCACTTGTCCGGTTTTTTTATTTAAATGTGGTACCCCATTTTCACACCGAAAATTGAGAGAACGTAAAGTTTTATGCTCGAATATGTGATTCACTTATGAGTTAAGGTCAAATAAAATAATTGAAGCTAAACGGTGCGGCCACAGGTTGCGGATAGTATTACAGTCTGCAGATTTGAAGATCAGCTGCAAATATATAAAAACAAGTAGCCGCGGATAATTAACTACAAACGAAATATTTTCGTTTCTTCCTACGTCTAGGGGATAACATAATTGGTTTAAACCAATTATAACTTCTTTCCTTGTTATGAATCATTTTTAATTAATGGAAACGTAATTGAATAATATACAGGTGACATTAACGTAAGCCGTGCGCAGATATACAGTAAGGCCCGACTGTAAACATCACTGCATCTGAAATTAATGAAATACATAAAAGGAAATCAAAATCCGACTCCGCGTGCATAGTTAATGGCACAAGATTAAACTTAGCGCAATTTCGGCTAAGACAATTTTGTAGGCAATGGTAAAGGAAATATTCCATTGCTCGAACTGTCAAAATTGTTTGACATGTGCTATTCATTGCCGTCAGTGAAAGTGATGGCATCTGTAATAAAAGCGTTAAATGCTTTGAAGGCACTAGAAAATTTGGAAAAGATCGAATTATTACAGTATAATGAAATTAATCGAAAGCGGAAAAGAAGACATTGGGTAAATCCTCATTTAATTCGATATACGGAATTTGATTTGGAAGCGAATTTGTTAAAAGATTTACTGTGGGAAGAAAAAGAATACACCAATTTTTTTCGTATGTCTATCAGCAAATTTGAAGAGGCACTATCTATGGGAATATTTACAATTTGTTATTCTTTAAACAAATTTATATTCTTTCTGATGTTTTAGATTAAAAGTGTAGTTGAAAGGAAAGACACGAACATGGGGTATTCTATTAAACCTCGAATTCGTTTAGCGATGACTTTACGTTTCATAGCTAGTGGAGATTCATATCGTTCCTTGGAATTTTTTAGCAGAATTTCGAGGAAAACAATTAGCCGATTTGTTCCAGAATTATTAAGTGCAATCTATGATGCCTTCAGCCGCAGTATTTGAAGGTATAATGTTTTGCATCCCGTAAAGGTTTCAGAGTATTATATTTTCATTTAATATTGCTTCCGGATAATCGAGTTGAATTGCTTAAAGTTGCAATAGACTTCCAATTTATTTGGCACTTTCCTCACACATTAGTTGCTTTAGACGGGAAGCACATACGAATTTTGGCTCCTGCTCATTCAGGTTCTACATTTTACAGCTAAAAGGCCTTTTCAGTATCGTTCTTTTTGCACTTGTGGATGCACATAGTGCTTGTACATAAACATCGGTGCGAATGGAAAAACTTCCGACAATAGTATATTCCAACGAAGCTATTTAGCTAGAGCTCTGACAAATAACACCCTCAATATTCCAAATGTGGAACGCTTGTCGGAGACATCTGGAAATATTACTTTTTATTTTATTGGTGACGATGCCGTTAGCCTGGATGAGCACATTATGAAGCCTTACAGCAGAAGCACATATATGAGTGTTCAACAAGAAATATTTACTGGCTTTGTTGCCGAATTTATAATGACACCAGCAAAATAGTATTTTAAAACTTCCTCTATTCCTACTAAAAGACCTGCTCCGCTGAAAAGTTTCTAAAATTCCGCGCTGGAAAATTATCAACAAAAGAGAAATGCAGATAACGCTCAGTTGTATTTATCCAGAAAGGTGGGGCTGGTCGACGATGCCATCTATTGCATAAATCAAGACTTGGAGTCTATAGCTCAATGGTCAACAGTAAACAAACTTTTACTAAATCCCGATAAGTCGAAATGCCTGGTCATTCATCGAACCAGCTTTAATACTAGTTATTTCCCTCCCGTTAAACTTTGATACTATTGCATTTGTGAACTCGCTCGTAACTTAGCCGTTATGTTTAATAAAACTTTAACTTAGGGTGATCATGTTAACTCTCTTGTTGGAAAAGTTTTCAGCGAGCTACGTGCTTAATGGGTATCAAGTTCTTATACACCGTTCTTCACTCGCCTGCTGCTCGCTCGTTCGTTACTTATTACTGTTATTACATATGGTTGAGTGGTATTTGGTCAGCTTTACTCACAAACATTTTATAAGCTTAATATTACCTTGAATTCTATTGTCAGATATGTTCATAACCTCCACCGATATGATTATATCTCGCGGTGTGTTTCTTCCATTCTTGGCTGCAGCTTTTCGGTGTATTTAAAATACCGTTGTTTAATTTTCCTGGCCAAAATTATTAAATTTCCGTCACTTAGATACCTACATGACTGTTTGCAATATAGTGGATCCTCTAGAACTATTACATTTATTTTACCACGGTCATATCCTCTGACATCTAAGCGCCAGTTCTTCGTCTATGCTATCAAACTTTGGAATAGTTTGCTCGCCTCCTTGAAAAATACTATGGGAACATGCACACTCAACTCATTTAAAAACTCACTGTTCACTTATTTGAATTCTAATTCTGACTAGGTTTAATTATATTCTTGCTTACTTGTATTCTCATTTGAAGTGATGCTATTTTTGCTTTATTGTTAAGTTTTTAGTTCTTTTTGTTTTCTCTTTATATCTTTATTTCTTTCCTTGTTTTCTTTTAATATTATATGATAAACATTTTTCTTTCATCTTGTACTTTTTAGAATATCTAGAAACTTATTGTACAATACCAAAATAAAAATAAAGTAAAGTAAAATAAAATAAAATAAAGTAAAGAAAAGGAAGCAACCTATCACTCTAAAATTTCGTACAGAAGAGTTTTATGTGATGAACTGTATTTATATCATATGGGGTATCAAGTAATCAGCCTAAGGCTAAATCTATATTTTATGTTATTACATAAAAATAAATTTTGTAAACTTTAATTCATTACTTCATCTTCTTCTTCTTCTTCTTTATCTTGGTTTCGGGGCTCCCCTGTAAGTACCGCTTTGGGTACCGAAGGCTCACCCCACTGGCTTGACCCTTTAGGGTATAACGCCATAAAGTTATACGTATAAATCCACGTAATTATAAAAACACACAATTATTCCGCGAAACAATCATTCATCATTTTGTCGGCTAATTCCAGAATATCTTACAAATTTTGTTTCCCTGAAGTGATAAGTGGCGTGTAAATATTTTGAGGTAATTTCCCCATCCAAAGTATTTTTAATAATTCTAGTCCAAAGTCGACGAAGTGCTGGCCAATTTCTGCATCGATCTAAAAAATTCAGAGGATTTTTTAACTCTGAATTGCACAAGAGTTGCTCGAGTCTTCTCTCATCCGATTCCGTAAAACGCGATAGTAAAATCTTTTCTTGGTTTCGTAATTATTATTAGCCGAAGAGTTTCGAACGACATCCAAAACTTCCGGGATTACCTTCGAAGGCAAAGATAAAATAAATACTCCTCTTTTGCATCATCTATGGTAACTCTTTCAGTATTAAATTGTGCCTCAGCCTAAATGAACTAAACCTCTGGGTAATTAAGCCAGAAACTTAGTAATTTAATCTAAGTCGCACTAATATTGCCATTGACCGTATTATTTATTGCGTCACTAGCTTGCACTGCAATAGTATAATTATTTAAGTTCACTAAATTTTACAGTTATCCCCCGCGAAAATAAAATTTTACGACATTTGACTTTACTGGCAGAATGACTAAATAATTACTCCTAAATGAATAACTGTTGTTTGTGTTGTACAGAAATTTTACATTTTGCAAACAATCTTCAAAATTTTAAATTTTTTTTAATTTTATGGGAATATTAAAAATTTAAAATGATCTAAAAAATTTTTTCTAACCTTTTATGTTCCAACATCTTTTGTTTTTTTTCTTTTTCTTAAAAAAATCCAAACATTCGTTAGTCTTCCTTTCTTCTTCTATCATCTTTTTTCTTTTTTTTTGTTCTGCTGTTCCCTACTCTTATGGCAAAAATCCAATAGAGTACAATTGCGGTTGTTGGCTTCGTAGCCACTAAGAAGTGGCCCCAAGTCCGAGAAGCGGATTTCGCTCCCCGAAGGATAGGCAGAAGAGTCCAGGGAATTCACCACCTGCACCTTCTGAGAGCGAGAATCACTCTTCCCCTCAGAGCACCTCGTTTTTGAGGTCCATGCAGCGACAGGCTTCGCAAGAGGAGACTTTGACTTTTTCTTCGTCAGCCGTTTGCGTGCTACCAAATTATTTGTGACTTCTTCATCGGAGGAATTTATGTTCTCTCGTGTCCGGCCAGAACGTTTGCAGCCCCTTTTATTGCCTCTTGGGTAGATTTTTCAGGCGCAAGTCTCCTAGATCCCGGTGTAGCTTTGGCTGGCGGAACCCAGTTGACTTCAGCATCGTAGTTGCCACCGCTTTGGTTGCTGCTGTTGGCGCCACTGTTGCCAATGCAATTAGTATTACCGCTGCTGCTGTGGATGTCGCTGCTGTCGCTGTCGGAACCAGTTGGAGTTTATTACATCTGGACCAAGTGTATATTCTATCTAAGTCGAAATTAATACGCGACAGACAGTCCTCCTAAAGACCCACAGGCCTACTCAGATAGAGTTGCACGTCGTCCACCATCTTTATGGACTGTTGAATAACGAACTATATCAGGAAAGTCATTTATAAAAAAGCTGAAAAGCAGAGGGCCCAATATAGACCCTTGAGGTACATCCCGAGACAAAGGTAACGCTGAGAAGAGGGTGTTATCGACTTTAACTCGCTGACTATGTCCTGATAGAAAATTTCCAATTAAGGATACAGCAGGGGGGGGGGGTATCCAGAGCAAACATTAAGTGTGCGGATGAAAGCCCACTGTAAAAATATAATTAGAATAATTAGCAAACACGATTCACTCACTAATCACTAATAACTCTTTTAGACGCTATGTAGACAAAGTATCGGAATGTAACGGTTCCAAGTGGAAGACACAACTGTAAAGCATAGAAGGTTACAAGTGAACTCTTTACTCTAGTCGATATCCACAACAAACTGGAAATTGTTTCAGTCGATACCGACAACAAAGAAAAGAAATTTTGTTGTAGTCGTAACCACAACAAATAAGGAGGGGTAAAAAGTTAGTTGTATGTAGCCGATACCCATAACAAACACAAACTAAGGAATTTATTGAATGTGTGGTCGGCCCACAGTAAAAAAGGGAGATTTTGTTGAGTCGGTATCTGCAACTAATCAGAAAAGGTAAAGGTAGGAAGCTTGTTGCAGTCGATACCCAACCCAAACAAGGGGAAAATTTTTTTAGTATGGAGACTTATTGTAGTCGCTACCCACAATAAGCAGAATGTTAGTTTTGATAAGAGAATTTACTTGCTGACTTATAATCTGATCTTGAAGAGCGATGGGGAAAGAAAGAGGTCGAATTGATCTCTGTCGCTGCTTTTACAGAGCGCTTTGCACACGGCCCTGTAATTTCTGTCTAATTTAGTAAAAGCGTTGTGAATTTCATCGTCACATGGATTGTGGCGAATTTCAACCAGCTACTTTTATCAAGAAATTATTATAAATGGAGTAAGTTGAATTCGTCACATTGCAGTAATTATTACTGCGGAGAGTTTAGATATATCATTCAATAATAATCCGTATATTATTTGATAAGAGACCAAATTTAATACATAATTTAATTACTTCATTTTAACAAACGAATAACTCGGTTTCATTAGTAATAATTATGAAACCTCTTACCATAGGCTGCCATTTTGTAAAATCTCTGTGTCTGGAGAGTATTGAATTGTGTTACGATGGTAAGATTTTATTTTAGAAATTATGATAATTTAGTCTTGCTTAACTATTATCATTTTAGATTTGGTATTCGGCAAATGTCTATCCAAAGTGGGCGTCGAGCAAGAAGATATTGAAAAGTAAGAGGTTTCTAAATACTAAAATTTATTGAATTAAGATAACAATTTTAGACGACCCTTAACTGAGGAACAATCAAGAATTATGGCGACAATGCTAGAAGAAATGCAAGGAGCTGGATTGGGGTGGGATCATCCCTTTGTTCAGTGTCGAGTTCAAGGAACCTTATTTTCAATGCGTAGAAACACCATGCTGCCACCAAATCTCTGTGCAAATTTGGCACCTGATCCGGATATCCTAAGTCCCCAAAGTCCCCTGGCGTTTGTTCGTTTTACCCCACCCAGCGAGAATTTTGCCGATGAAGTTTATTATCCGCCATTAAAAAAAGATTTTAATGAACAATCATTTTCCCAATTGTTTCTTCCACCCGAAGAGCTGCACACATCTTCTGAGTTATCCCAGAACAACCCTGTTCCCCACAGTTTTACTGCTATTGAGAACGCAGCTGATGAAAAGCTTTCAAATAGGATAAAAGATATTAAAAACCGAATGGAATTGAGGCGAATATTTGCTGAGTATGAATTGGAGAAATTTAATCCATACATTTATAAGAATGAGGAATTATATCCTTATAAATATCTTCATAATACATCTCCAACTGAGGATGAGAATGAACTTATAGAAACCTACAAAAGAAAGGGACCGCACCTTGAAGGAGCAAATATGGAATCTAGTGAAGAAGATAAAGAACTCCTATCTTCGTTTTTCCGGGAAATGGTTCGAAATCATCAAACGGGGTTAAATACCGAAAATGTCGAAGACAGTTCCTACAAGAACAATCTTTTAGAAGTTCTTTTACCTAGTGGTAGAACATCTAAAAGTCCATATGATGATGAAGCCATTGAAAACAACTATTTTCCGGAAAATACATATCCCAAAAAGTATTCTCACCACCACTTAAACCTGAAATCTCCCGAGTCTGAAGGCTCTGGAGTTTACACGGAAGGAGGGCTTATTTACGTACCTGAACGCAGCGAAGCACAAATTTTAGGCACAGATGTACAAGCGAAAAATTTGTTGGCTAATATGTTGGGATTTACGAGACGTGAACGATTGGATGTTAAAAAGCCAGGTCCTTTAGTAGGTCCGCCGTCATCAGCTCAAATTTCAGATCAGGACATCGGAGGAGGAACTCCGTTGAAATTCGGCGACAAAGAAATCTTACCAACCCACGTCGAAGGAGACAGCAGTCACAAGCACAAGAAACTTATGTCGGGCGATCACTCCGATGAAAATCATGCTCCACACACGGTGGATACTGAGTACGCCCATGTTATTTTGAAACATCCGTAATCGTCTTTGGATTATTAAAATTTTATTCATTGCTATAAAATATATATTTTAGGCTTGACAACTGGAATGATGGAGCAAGGATTGTTTCAGCCTTGGCGGATGTTTTAAATATGAAGAAATTTTTCACTCATCCCAGGTAAATGTCCACTTTTTACCTTTTAATCATCACCGCAAAACAAACCATTTTTGAACAGAGTCGATCGCCATGAGGTAACTTTTCGTGTTGAAGACAACCCGGAAAAAAAGACAGCTGCTGATATCGCTCATGCCATAAACGACTCTCGCCTCAAAAACAGTATTTCACGTCGCCTTGGCGTCACAGTTATCAGGGCAGGCGTAGGTGACAAAATCAAGAGTGATCCAGATTTTGTCTCGAAGAAAGAAATAGCTGAAGAAAGTCAAGACCTGACTCACATTATGGCTTACATGTTTGCTGGGGCTGGAGCTGCTGCGGTCGTTGTTATACTTGTCGTATTGTTCCTGATTAGTCGGCATGATCGTAAGAAAAACAAGTTAAATGGTCTACAGGCTGGCCTTTCGGGGACTGAAAGTTGCAGCAAGGACTATCAGGACCTCTGCAGGGCACGAATGGCAGGAAAGGGAATAACTCCATCAGAAACCATTTCTAGTGGCAGAATAACATCATTAACTAAAGAAAACGATAAGCCGCCTTCATCTCGGTCCAGTACATCTTCCTGGAGTGAGGAGCCAGCTCTAACTAATATGGATATATCCACCGGACACATGGTTTTGGTAAGAATTATAAAATAATTTTAGCCATATCTACCTAAATTTCTTAATTCAGTCTTACATGGAGGACCATCTACGGAATAAGGGGAGATTGCAACGAGAATGGGAGGCACTGTGCGGATACGAAGCTGAGCCAAGTGCAAGAGAAGCAGCACTACAAACTCAATGTACACCATTTAATCGGCCGGGAGCCCCTTTGCCATATGATCACTCTAGAGTTGTCCTAAATCACCTAGCAAATGCAGAAGGTCTTGATTATATTAATGCATCGACTATTGTGAGTATGAATATATTATTCAGTTTAAGAATTTTTTATATTTGTTTTTTCATATTAAGACTGACCACGATCCTCGCGCCCCTGCCTATATAGCTGCTCAAGGCCCATTGCCAACAACTTTGGCACATTTCTGGCAAATGATTTGGGAACAGGGCGCTGTGGTTATAGTTGCACTATGTCGATTGCAAGAAAATGGAGAAATTGCATGTGCTAGATACTGGCCTGAAGAAGGAGCGGAAGTTTACCACATCTATGAGGTAAGAGCTCTTTGCCAAATATTAATTGTTATCTGCTTTTTAGTTTAATTATAGTTCAGATTCTTCCTTTGGAAATATCTTTTACTTACTTGTGGATCACTAATCTAATTTCTTTAAAATTATAAAATATTTCGGCTACACCCATACTGTATAAGTTTTTCGAATCCTGAAAGGCTTAATGTATTTATACTTTTAATTATAGTTCCTAAGCCATTTATTAGACCTCTTCTATTTGTAATGTTGGGTTTTAACTTATTTAATTTATATTTCAAATCTAATAATTTTATGTTTGTTATTTTAAAGGAGTCAGTAAGTTCATCAAGGTTGTTAAAAGTTTCCAGTGATTTGGTTGATTGCTTGTTCGTAGTTTTCAAGTGGAACTATATGAAGAAGATTGTCGTATTGCCAGTATTTTGTGTGCTGTCAAGTTCTATATTCCCAATTTCTGTCCCGTTACGTTCATTAATCTGTAATTTACTTTTATTTTTTAATCTAATCTTATGTAGTCTTCTGTTATCTCTAGTGATAATAGAGACTTCATTATTTTCTTTTATTCTGTGTTTTGTCAACTACGGGTCATCTTATTTCGTCTACATTCTTTTCTGCACACTAATCTCCTACTGATAAATTTTCGGGCTCTTTTCTTTTTTCGCTTAACTTACGTATATAATTTTTAATTTTTCCCCTATTTGGTCTTTAACCTCTGAATATAATTTTTCTTGAAATTCGTTTAACTTACGTAAATACTCACGTGTGTTATTATATTCTAGATTTTTATCGAACGTATACGTTCTGCCGTAAAATAACTCATATGGCGTATATTTTGTAGTTGAATGTATAGCATTAATTTATGTTTTAATTGTTTCATTTAAAATTTCTTCATGGTTCTTTTCTTTATGCTTATCGTAGATTATTCGATAAATTTCCGTTAATATAGAATACATTCATTCAACGGGTGCATTGCTACTAGTCTGTTGATATCGCGTTATGTGGTGAATAACATTATATTGCTTACAAAAATCCTGGAATATGGTGGATGTAAATTCGGAACCTTGATCTGACGCTTTTTAGGTATGCTGTAAAGGTTAGAAAAGTGTTTGAGTGTGTCTGTAACTTTAGCAGCAACACAGGTTGGAACTGTGACGTCACAATTCCGATCTGAAAAATTTTATAGGTTCAGGTCCGCTACCACATATATGTCATTTTAGTATAAGAATTAGGAGTAGAATTATCCCAGAATAATTATTTTTTACTTTTATGGCGATATTAATCAGGGTTTAATTTACAAAATTAAATTTAGCTGATTTGGTTATTTCACACACTACCAAATTCCAACCTCAAACCGAATTTCATTCGTTTTTACGGTATAGTTTCTAGTTCCAACCCAGGTTGGCAAAAACGAAAACGACATTAGATTCAAGTTGGAACCCTACCCGTTATAGTAATCTATAGCCATTGGTAGTTCCGATTTTAATTTATCTCGATCTTAATATATCACCACTGCTCAGAAACGCCGTATTGTCCGCATACGATATTGCCATTACACTCAGGGCTGAGAGTTCAGCCTTGAGGTAACCTGCTTCTACGAGGTAGTAATTAATCACTGTGCGTTTTTCCTATTTAAAAAGCTTGGGATTAACCAATGGTCTAGTCTGCCGTCTTAACCTAATGAGTTTGCCATTTGAAAGACTTTTTCTAGGTCTAAGTCTAGAACTAGAGCATGATCTGTTCACTTCTGAAACAAACTGTCCGCCTTCCTATTGAAGTCAAGATGGTCTACCTCCGAAGAAGATTTGATCTCACCGGAGGTTAAGACATCCGGGAAGACAATCCTTCTTCTTAGCTATGCCAAAGCGGGACATTCGCCCAGAATGTGTGTGGTGGTCCCTTCGTCCTCCAAGAAAAAACGGCCTTCCATCTCACTAGGCAAGCCCATTTTAAAAAGGTGATATCTTCGCCCATGATGGCCAGATAGATAGCCCAAAAGCAATCTAATATTCGTTTTGCGTAAGGCAGTAGTTTTATGGGTATAGGGTCTGACAAACTCTTCAGCTAGATGCAGCCCGAGGACATTCTCCCAATAGGACTGGTGAAGACCATGAACCCATTTTGCTATAACAGCTTCCGTGGGCACTCTGGAGCTCGGGTGATTAACCTCCCCAGCTCGTCAGCGGCTCCATTCTCTATATCTCGATGGTCAGGTACCTAACAGAGTATAGACGAGACGGTGGGCCATATTCTCATCCCAATCGAGACTCTGTTATTGCGAACAATAACTCCCACACCGGTTCCACGATCTGTTTTGGACCCGTCTGGGAACCATTTTAGGTTTTTTGGATCAAAAGGGGGACCATAGCCCTCCCACTACGATTGTTCAGAAAACAGTGTTCTGAACTACTTACCAAAGCACACTTCTTTAATTATGTAGTCTGTTATATAGAAGATTTTAAGGCCAGGAATATCTTTTAGAACCCGCATGTGACCATCAAGAGTGACAGGCATTTACGACATAAAATGCACCCTAAGTGCATTTGTTGCAGCCGATTTCCGAATGGAAATATGTAACGAAGTAAATCCAATTACTAGCTCCATGACAGATGTAGGACAAGTCCGAATGGCTCCTGTGATTGAAAAGCAAGCAAATCGTAGGGCGGCATAGATAACAATCGGCTTGACAATGGTATTATTTTTGTAAGGTATTTCCTAAGCTCGGGAACAACCCTATGTGTTGCACACAGCACAGCTTAGACGGAGGGAAATTAGAGAAGAGGAAGATCGGGAAATTAACCTGACAAATGTTGAAAGTGAGTCACAATTTTATTGGCATCTAATTACTGTGGCAACAACCCAAATGCTTCACACGTACAATTCTCGTAGTAGAAATTGCCTCATCATTTAGCAGATCAGTTACCATGTCGAGTTCACATGTTGAACTAATAGTTGTCATTAGCTGGTCTTATTATAATATGTTCTGACAGGATTCTGCTAGATAGGGTGAGATGTAATACCTCTTCCCTAGCCACGGTGATGAAAGTGGGGTTGCAATTGCAACCTTTACTAGCTATATCTATGTTTTTGTTGAAAAGGTATTCCAAAAGGTGCTCACCTCTTTCATTGACGTTGCTACTGCCCCATAAGGTATGATGTGCATTTGCTTTGCAACTGATAATGAAGTTACGGTTTGTGTGTCGACAGTAGTCAACGGGCTCCTGAACTTTAGTCGGAGGAATAATTAACTCATTTCCTGAAAATTAGGTGGATGTTTCCTGCGCGCCACCTAAGGTTGGGTTCCTCACACCATCGCAGTAAGGTCCTTGGAAAAGAAATTAGTGAGTGGAAAGTAGTCGAACTTTTGTCGACTGAAGGGCCATATTAGCCGATACTGACTCCTGAGTGAGTGCAATCGCTAGTTGTTCGTCGCAGAAGGTTCTTCACAATGTGGCCGATGGCATGGTACAGATTTGCCTGAAGTATCCTAATGGCGCTCATGGTTCTTGTTTTTATGCGGACCGTTGAACAATCCTCGGAACTTTGGTTTATTGCGGACCTTTGTTCCTACGATCCTCATGGCTATTGCCTTTTTTGGGCTTTGCCCGCAAGGTTCATGGCTGAGGACTTTCTTTTGAGGTACCTTCAGCAGCTTTTGCAACTCTCGTTACTTTGGTGGTAGCCTGATCCTTGGCTGCCTGATAGGTCTGACTCGCGGTTCCTACTAAACTCTGCCCTGTGGCTTTACCTGATGTTAACTCCGCGGCCGTAGTTGTCGCTGCATTTGGAGCGCGTTCCGTTGAGATACTCTCGCGCTAGCCTGCCGTGTGGCTCGGCCAACGAAGGAGCCCGCAGCTGGTGGGCTTCCAGAGGTGTCACATATAGGCGGCCCCAAAACAGCAAGTCCAGAGACACGGCTGGTAGAAGGACCGGATTTAATGCTGCACTTGAAGTAGAGCAGCCAGAAGAGGTCGTGACACCTGTCGCCGGATTTTCTGCAGCTGACCGCTTGTCCTTCTATGCATGCTCCTTAGAGATAGGTTTTTTAAGGATCGGCTTAACATAGCCGAAACTATAGATGATTTTGCCTTTAAGTTCAGCCAGTTACATCAGCGACGACCATAACTTCGTGTAGCAACTGCCCTTGTGTCAATTTTTGCATCACCTTCCTCTGGCAGCTAGTGAGTTCTGTGCAGCGATTGTCGCCAAGACCTTCTCACTGCTCAGGCTCAGGCTTTGAGGGAAGTTAACCCGAATCATGTGAGCTCGGGGTAGCTGTCCCCCTTCAACGAACGCAATATCAATGATCTAACTTGCAGCCGCCTCATGTATGAGCCATCCAGTTCGAGGAAGGCATCCCTCAAACGCGGGATTAACATCCTCCTCCGATCGTTGGATCATCTACTAAGGTGAACCAATTGTTCAGCTGTGAGAGGCCGGTTTATCATGTCGACCGAGACAAGACCATTGCTGGTGCTATCTCGGCACCTGTCTCGGCGAGACCTTTCCAGGTTTTTTCGAAGCGGGAGGGTCGGGTGTTTGTTCCTCTGAGCGCATCCTTTTAAATTCAGCCTTTTTGGGAGGTTCCAATATTGCCCACTGTATTCAAGGTAAACAAACTCGAGAAAAAAGCCGAGTTTAAATCGGCTATCACGATTTCTTAGTATTGTCTTTGGCGCTTTCCCTCGTTTGTTTGTGTGAGATATATCAAGAAATCCTATTAAAGCTACGAATAGTGGAGTGCGATCATTATAACTAAGAGAAGGCTCTTGGTTGAATTCCCTTGCCACTTGCCATCCAATATGTTGCAGCTCTCATCGGTAAGAGTGGAGACATGCTGGAGGAATCGCCCTTTGTCTTCAGACATTTACATACGTGTTCTGCTATACCTCATTTAGGCGGGACTTCCTCCGGTCCTATGTTCAAGTTGTTGACCTTAAATGAATCAATCTGTCGACTGTTTAATCTTTTGTAACACGAAAGAATATCTTGATTTCTAGTTTCTTGGGGCTCATTTGGTCTACTATCGCATCCTAGGTTGACCGGTCTTCTAGGTCTTGTCCCCTCAAATATTAGAAAGTACCTCATAACTGTTAAGAAATATGATAATTCTTTATAGTATCCAAAGACACTGCTGAAACACAATAACTTTTTCAGGTTCACCTTGTAAGCGAACATATATTGTGTGACGACTATTTGGTTCGATCCTTTTACTTAAAAAATCTAAGGACAAGTGAGACACGAACCGTAACACAATTCCACTTTTTATCATGGCCTCAAGGTGGCGTACCATCATCTGCAAAAGCTCTTCTGGAATTCCGACGGTAAGTAAAAATCTACGTTTATTAAATGTGCCGAAAACTAACATTTTTCAAATGTTTTACAGTAAAGTAAATAAATCCTATCGGGGTAGATCCTGTCCAATTGTGGTTCATGATAGCACAGGATCAGGTAGAACAGGTGCTTACATTTTACTCGATTTGGTGTTAGGCCGGATGAACAAGGGTGCAAGAGAAATAGATATTGCAGCTACATTGGAACACTTGAGAGACCAAAGGGCAGGTTTGGTTGCAACCAAGCAACAATTTGAATTTGTTTTAATGGCAGTTGCTGAAGAAGTCCACGCAATTCTAAAAGCTTTGCCAGCAAATCAAGGAGAAAAACGCGAATTGGATAAAGAGGCTGTGAAAGAAGAAGACACTCAGGGTGAGACAACTAATTTAGAAAGCACTACTGAAAAGGCTGTGGGCAAAGGAGATGATAAATAAATTGTATTGATTTACAGTTGAATTATGAAGGTATCGAAAGAAGCCCTCACCTAAAATTAGAAAAATAAGGGAAATTTCTTTGTATTTTTTGTGTCTCGTTTTAAAAAGAGTTCAAATATCTAAGTCCAGCCAAGATTTTTGAATTCTATTTTAAGAAGAAATATTATTCCAAATAATGATAAATAATAAATTAATGACGATGACCCACAGGTTTTGAAGCCGGTTAATAATGATCTTGATACCTGGGAAAGAAAAGCAACATCAAATCAAAATAAATACATATAACTAACCAAATAAAGAAAACTAATACTTTTTCTCTCAAAAATGCACCTCTTTAAAAGATCTAAATTAATTTAACATCAAAAATAGCTTGACGAAATTTTGCAAGAAATTTTCTAGTTATGATAAAAATTATTTTCTTCCACATTTTTTTATATATGAAATTTTTTGCGAGAATTCGTTAGGAATATTTTATATAAAGGTGTATTATACCTGAAATTAATTCGGAATTTCAAATCATATGCTTTTTACCAGGAACTTACGAAATACAAATGAAGCCCAAAAGGTAAGCCCGGTTGTGAAAAAACAGCAGTTATTAGTATTGACTATATAATTTCAAGATTTATATTGGCGTTCTAAAATAACAACAACTACCACACAAACATTTTTAAAATATTTATGAAACGCAAAAAAAATTCGTGAGAACAAAACAGGAGATATGGAATAATAAAATTAATTTAGATAATTTTTTAAACATTTAACATTTGTCACTTGAGTATACTTGAAAAGAATGTTAACTGATTTCGGTTTGTTAAAAACTTAAAATGTTTTCTTAAAAATGATATTCTTTAATATTTTTTGCAAAACCTTTTACAAATATTCTATTGATACAACAATTATCATTATCCCTTTTTGATTCAGAATTCAAATATGAACAGCAATTTTAATTAAAGTGCTTGGGCCATAAATCAATAAAATTCTGATGAATATAGAAATAATCACGGAAACTCAGATCATTTTTAATTATTTTGAGGCCAAGTTCTAAGCATGCAAAATACTAAACTAATAAAAAATAGTGAAAAATTCATCCATAATTTTAAATTGTTCACTCAAAACCACTTAACAGACGGAACAGATTTCAATAGTGGTAGTTAAAAATTAACTAATTAAAACTAGGAACAGAAACTTAAAGTGATGAACTAAAGGCAGAGTGAAATACAAAGCTGTAAGCATACAAATAATCGGACACCTGTAGCTCTCACGAGGAATCATGATGATGTGGTGAAATAATTTTACAATATGATATGTCTTTCCTCATTTTCCAATTTCTATATTTTTAAGATGTATAAAAGCTAAACATTTTTTTGTAAATTTATATAAGGAAAAATCAATCACAACAACAAGCAACTCTATAGAACAAATCAAACGAAAATCGGGAAAACTAGGAAAGCCTAACAAATAATGTAAAACTTTTAGTTTTGTTACTTAGTTGTAAAACTTTTCGACTCAAGCTGTAAGCTTTTAGCTCATTTGCGATTGGTCATCAATTATGATGATCTTGTTGACGAGTGTAGTAGGTTACCGTGGAACAACATTTATTATAGCGATGAAATTAACATTAAAGTCAGAACATTTAATGACCTTGTGACCTTTTTGTATGATAAGTATGCACCTATGTGTATGTCAGTATCAGTATGTCAGTATGTCAAAACTGTGCATAAACGAACACATAAGCCCCCTGATTAACCCATGATATTGAGCGGTTGATGGCCACTAGAGACATGTTATACAAACGATGGAAGAGAAATCGCACTGAGCAGAGTCGCAAACTTTTTGTCCAACAGCGCAGAGCAGAGTCGCAAACTTTTGTCCACACTGGGCGTGTGGCACGTGCCAAGAATACTTTGATGCTTTGATGAATGCATCCAATTCTGATGATTTTAATAAATTTTTCACTTCATCTATCTCAAGATTCTCCTCTCGCTCGACTTCTTCCTGCTGTGGACGCGTTGTACCTGAAATTTTCTATTTTAAATGTGTGGACTTTGATGATGTAGTACTGGCTGTAAAATCTATCAAATCTGAGTCGATGGGGTTGGACAATCTCGATACACGATTTTTAAAGTTAATAATACCCTACATATTACCTCTCCTGGTTCATATTTTTAATCATATTCTTAAAACGTCATCTTTGGTTGCAAAAGTTATTCCTATTGCTAAGAATTCTTCTGCAGATCGCTGCATGGACTTTAGGCCAATTAGCATTTTGCCCTTCCTGTCGAAGGTCTTGGAGAGGTTGATGCATCAACAGATTGTGGATTACATTGAGAGGCATAGTCTTCTTTCCATAAATCAAAATGGCTTCCGCAAGGGACATAGCACCCTTACAGTATAGTTAAGGTTGTCTGAGCATATAAGGAGAAATGTTGATCTTGACAGGTCTACTATACTCGTGTTGCT
>QYTT01093785.1:6972-19963 GCA_006980735.1 Dasypogon diadema | reverse complement strand
TCAACAGATTGTGGATTACATTGAGAGGCATAGTCTTCTTTCCATAAATCAAAATGGCTTCCGCAAGGGACATAGCACCCTTACAGTATAGTTAAGGTTGTCTGAGCATATAAGGAGAAATGTTGATCTTGACAGGTCTACTATACTCGTGTTGCTTGATTTCTCTAAGGCATTTGACTCAGTTGATTCTCTCCTGCTGCTGTGACGTTGCTTAGTGGTTACATCACTAACCGATCCGAGTGTGTTGTCGTAGATAATGTATACTCGGATTGTGTTGAACTATTGTTTGGTGTTCCACAGGGTTCGATTCTGGGACCCCTCCTATTTGCGATGTACATCGATGACTTGAGTGCAATTGACTTAAATTGTGATATAATAAAGTACGCGGATGATGTTCAACTCTACCTATCGGCGCCTAAGGACAGGGTGTGTAATATGGTGTGTGATATTCATGTGGATTTGGTGAGGATATATGAATGGGCCAAGTGCAATAACCTGCTTCTCAATCCTGAAAAAACCCAGGCAATAGCCTTTTACAAGAGAAGCCTTGATAATTCCAGATTTCCGCCGACCACTCTAGGTAACGATATTGTGCCTTTTTTGGATAAAGTAAAGAATCTGGGTGTGGTCTGACCACGTGAATTTGCTTACCTCCAAAATATTTGGAATCCTTAGGCAATGGTGGACTTTCTGTAGGAATCTTTCCACTAGAGTGAGGAAGCATTTAGTAATTACCTGTATTATGCCACTTATAAATTATTGTGACTGTCTATATGCCTGCTTGAATTACCTGTGTTCTTTGAAGCTCCAACAAGCATTTAGTGCCTGTACTCGATTTGTCTACGGTTTGAAGCGCTTTGACCACATTTCGCCCTTTGCCAAGTGAATTCTTGGTATGAGCTTGAGTGAGCATTTGAATTTCCGGAAATGCGTTTTTATGTATAAAATTATAAATCGTAAAACCCCATATTGCAATCTAAAAATTCCTTTTTTGTGTACACTGCTAAGTTATGGAATGGTTTACCTATGGAATGTAAAGTTGCTCCTACTGAGCGTCAATTTAAGCAGAAATATTTGAATTCTTGTCTGCATTGATGTACGCTATTTTCCAATATGTTTCACTTGAATCCATTTTTAGTCTCCGCTTGCCTAGATTTCTGTAACTACGTACCTAATTGTAATTATAATATTTAATTCAATTACTCACCTGAAGATAAATTCTTTTTAATCTTATGCAAATGTAGTTTTTAAAGATTGGGCCTTTGTGTATATTTCTTTAATAAATTTATTTACTTATTTATTTATTTTGCTTCACAAAGAAATTGAGAATGTTCAGGTTAGCTAAAGTACTCCTCTTACCTTCCCTATAAAGCAAATTACTCAGCCACGCATTGAACATAGAGCCGCGAACAGTTATTTACCCGCTTCCATGCTTTAGAGGAGGAGGAATATTTTTTATGAAATTCAGTGTTGGGTTTTCACCACACATACCTCCTCTTTTCACACAATTTCAACACAAACCATTCTTTTCAATGCCGTCTTGTAAAAAAATATGCCAAATCTTGACCCCTTTTAAATGGGCTTTGCTTTACTTATATTAGAATAGCGTAGATCACGTTCATGTAATATCTCTCTTTGATCTTCTCTACTTTAATTTGCTAATCTATTTTCATCATCATATATTTTTATACTATTATGAATGTTAGAAGGGCTTCTTCCAACAGTATCCTATACCTACTCAAATCGAAAGAGGTTAATATCAACGAATGTAAATAATAAGAAACCCGACTTAGTACCTTGCAATCGAAAATCGTTTTTGACCTTGAGATTTTGTTTTAGTATTTGCAAATTTACCTGAATAAGAACGAAAAAGCAACGAAATTTTACAATTTACCCATCTATCAAAAAGTGTGACAATTCCACCAACATAAAATGGGGTGAATCCAGCTTTTGCACTAGATTAAGGGCCGATTCCAATCCAAGTCTACGTCTTCGTCTCGTTATAACAATTTGTGACGTCACATCGAGACAACTTGGAGCTTGGCTAGTTTGTAATTTGTATAACACTTCATCAAGTTAACTTTTGAGTTGACTTCATGCAAATTATGAATAGGATTTATCCAACAAAACGCTTATTCCTTTGTATTATTTTTGATTTACTATAAGCTAATAGCTTTTACAATTAAAATCAAATGATTTGAAGCAAAAATAATGTGTAATTTCTGCCTAATAGTCCCATTAGTCTTAACCATGGAAGATGAACGAAATGTCAAAAATCAAGCCAATTGGAACGAGCATGCTTGCTCGGCTCGGTCTGACGTCACAAATTGTTATAACGAGACGAAGACGAAGACGAAGACGAAGACTTGGATTGGAATCGGCCCTAAACTGTAGTAAATTATGAAAGAATATTTATGAAAAGGTTTGTTTTAAGTTTCAATCTATACTTGCATCTGCGGAGTTGTCTATTTTCAATACTGAATATGGCAAAATCCGAGAATGCAATGGAGATCTTCAGCAAGAGGTTCTTGATATTCTGTGTGAGGTGAACGAGTGAATGAGAACTATAAGATGAGTCACCGCTCCTTGTGGGTCCCAAATGAATCGTCGAGATCGTACCGGAAGAGTGGGCGGAGGCGCTGCAATTTATCAGTGGTTACTTAAAATCTAAAGTTGTTATATTTTGCAAGGTATCGATTTTGTCGCTATTGAAATACCACATGGTTCTAGGAAGTGCTTGTTAATGTATGCTTACTGTCTTCCAAGTTTCTCTCTTACTAATATTTCTGAATTAGAAACTGGGTTATCACCGCCCTCGTATCATCATAAATACGTATATTCGGTGATTTAGATGTGAAAATGTGATGAGACGTGAGGTGTGAAAAATGTAGCAACAGAAACCTTTGCCATGATTAGCTTCTTTACTAATTTATTATACTTTTTGCAGCGCCTTCCTTATTAGACTTGTATTTGCTGGAGCTCTGCTCAGTGCAAGTTTTACTGTGGAGTTCGCTTGATTTTCTTGATTTTCTTAGAATATTAAACCAGTGGTTTTCAATATTGCGTCGCCTGCGGATTCTTACTAAACGATGATATTTGCCTGTTTTGGAAAACTGTTCCAGTTGATAAAAAAATAAGGAAAATTTTCCATTTTGTTTTAATAAAGAAATTAGTACTGTTGAAATTACATTAAGTAGAAAAGAGGACTTCCCAAGTTGTGAACCATGAATTTTTTAAAAGTTTATGGGGACATTAAAAATATTAATGAAACGCGCGTCACACTGCCATGCAGTAATTCCATCACCTTTCTAATGCTGAAAAAGAGTTCTTGATCCCACTTGAATATATTTAGGAATTGCTTGACGAATTTGCACCTTTGCGATCTCGAACTAGGCGACGCGACGGTATACTTTGGCAGCCTGAAATGCGGCTGTTGCCTGAAGAGCCTAAATTTCTTTGTCATCTACCAATAAGATTGAGGGACACTACAAGCCGAAACCAAAGCAGTCAAAAGCGAGTAGTTTCGGAGTTAATTAGACGTAAATTGACCATAGACGTAATTGTGTTCTAATCTAAAGCAGTATGGCATAGATAATATAGCGCAGCGGATTCTAATTGCCCCACAGACCCATGTAGTTTCCCATACTTCAAATAATAAGTAATTACTCAGCGATGATGTAAAATCTGATGCGGTTAGTTCTAATGACTCTGATGACTTCATTATTTCCTAATGCATGAAAATACGCCATCTTCCCTCCCGTACCCAAAGTTGTTTCTCTAAAAATTTTCCGACCTTCGACTTGTAACATGCCGTGCTATCTGTCTAAAGGCCTCCATATCTTTATATAAGGTGACCATAGGATCCCCTTGAACTTAGGTCACAAAGAGTCCCGTTGTTCCTCCATCCGAAAAAGCAATTAAGCAGGAACGGAATCCGCCGTTAGCTCTGCCACCCGGTCGACTTAGTAAAAGCCAGAATACACTCCCACCTTTCCTGATGCAATTCATCAAGGAAGTGGCGCTTCAAATGTCTAAATATTTCCGCTCAGAGTGGCGGGCGGTGGCACATAAAATATGTCACAGTCTCTGTTCCATCCCCGCATCCCCTACAGTCAGCATTGCTAGAACGACCGATGCTGTGTTGGAAACAGTGTCCTGTAAGAACTGAAACCACCAATTTAGTGATGGTTTATTTAGTCGGGGAAGTTTAGATGTTGAGCTGACATTAGGTGGTCGTTCTGGCAAACGGGGTCACGTCCCACAGTTGATGATGTTGATTGTTCGCCCAGTGTGTGATGCACCCAATAGATATTTAGTTGATATTCCCGTTGGAGAGAGTGGGAAATCAGAAGCGGCTTGTCCCGTGTCAACTCATCCGCCTTCACGTTACCGTAAATGCCGTTGTGGCATTTACGTTGTTGTTCAGGGACGGGTTGTTATGGACAGTTTGCATTTCCTTACAAGCTTGGATGTTACAGAGGGTTTCGTAACGGTACTTGCACGTTGACGATGAGCTGGTCGCATAGAATGTTACCTAGATGGTAACTGGTAGATGAGTTGGTAGAATATTGCGTTCACGTTAACACTTGTTTTCTGTAGCAGATATTTAGTATATTTTGAGCTGTTTTCGGATTTTGGTAAAATTTTTGGAAGCAGTGACGGTGAAGACGACATTCTCTCCCACTCTTATCGAGCAGGAGTTCCGGTTGAGTGGGCGTTATAGACAGAAACTTAGCCAGCCTCGACATCTCACCGACATTCTCGACACTTCCACAGAATGATATCCAGGATTATTTATTTATAATCTCGAACAGCAGTGTAATACTCGTCCCACATTTGTTGGTGGGGTGTGGTTGCTTGTGCTGCATGTGCGTCTACCCAATTTTCTCAATTATGAGAAGTACTCTTAGCTTTATTGTATAAATGTCTAACATTCCTTCTCTGCACTCTAAGGTTATGGGAGAACCACGGAGCGCGGGAACCCTTGTTTGTCCTCCTTATGGGGCATCATGAGGACTCATACGAGTTCATGAGTGCAGCCCGCACTTCCTCATCCACACCAGCACGGTAATTGAGTGATTGCGTGTTGAAATAATTGAGATTGGAATCTAAGTTATCACTAATTGCTTCCCAGATAGTTCTAGTGGGCTCTATGGCGTTGTTTAACACATGTATGTGAGTAGTTATTGAAAAATCGTACAAATCGTACAGAGACTTACTCCTTGAGTTGCTATCGCTGCTTCCGCAAGCGGTGTGGTGAGCATTGGTATCGCAGGCCAGTAAAAGGTGGTTGGTCGGAGCCGTAGGGGAGAAAGAGGCTGTGCAGGACAGTCCTTTTAGTCCTTCCCTCCCTTGATCTTTCCCACATTACGGGGTAATGTCCTTCGAAGTAACCTGTGGAATGAGAAATAAATTTAGTTCTTTCTTGTGACAGGTTCTTGCGGAGATAGAAAACCTCCAGCTCTTGCCCCCATTCAGGGATAACATCTTTTGATGTCTAAAGCACCTGAACAAATGCGATGTCTACCGCGTCCCTTTTGAAGATGAGCTGCAGGTTGGTCGTAGCCGGCCTGCTGCGATGGAGGTTGATTTGGATGACTCTTATCGACCCTCCATTCCCTCATCCTCTGAAGTCACTCCTCCAATCCGCATGCCATCGCTGTCCTCGGTCGACTCCAGGAGTCTCAACTCCTCCGAGTGAATCACAGACATCGACCTCCAGCTGGCCAGGTCCCAATCGGCCAGTTCCGTGAACGTTATTCTCGATGGGCCTTCACCGAGGTTTCTCTCTACAGCCGATGGGGATTTTGCGAACCCTGCCCGAAGGATCGTCGATCTATGCTCGTTGCCTTGCTGATAGCTTCTGGGGGTCGGTTTTCGTTTGCATACAACCACCCCCCCCCCCCCCCCCCCTTGGACCAGATTGACCCGCCTTGCGTATTTACCGCAAGGTCTGAATCTGACGGTATCCCACCTAAAATGAGCCTCCCTGTCCTTGGTTCTGAGCTTCTTAAGCGAGACCCGGTCGATCCCCAACGTAAGCAGAACATAGCCATCCTGCTCTCCCCGGTGATAAACTTCCCATAACTCGGTCTGAAGGCCATTCTGCTTCTTGAGGCAACCGAGAATGTTCTCAGTGCAGCTGGTTCACCTTTAATGGCCACGCATACAAGGTAGAGTTGTGGAGGCTCCTCATTCCCACAGCTCCCCAAGCTCCTTAATCCTTTCCCTTTATCGTGTCGGTGTGTTTGTATACCGTCCAGTAGTAGCTTTTTCTAAAGCCACACCACGAAAAGCGGGCAGGCAGCACCCCCTAAGAGGCCTCGAGGATAGCGCCAAAGGATGCATCTAAAGATCCCTGAAGGGTGGCCTGTTTCTCTCCCACGATTTTTAAACCAGGAACACTAAGATCCAGCACTGCTACCCGTATATAGGTGTCAACCGGGATATCCTTGTTTAACTTTTCTTCTTTTAGAAGGAGTTTCTTCTTCCGCCCATCTGATCTTCTTTATTTGTAGAGGGATCGGCGATATTGGCTGTTGATTACAAGATGCCGAGATTAATCGTCTTTTTCTCTGCGTTGCTGTTTCCAATGGATTAAGTTTTTTTTGTGTGTTTGTATTCATTTTATTCCCAAGAGTAGCGGGCTATTCAACGTCCGACTGGACCTAGAAAGGGGGCAAGGCTAACTACAATAGGGTTGCGTCCGGTGCCCTGAGGTGACGCTTGTGATATGACATTTTTTACCACCCTCATACCATTCAGCCCTTAGCACGTTTCTCACCTTGGCTTGGGTGGGATCTCATAGTCCACAGCGTTAAATGAACTTTAGCACATTCTGCTTCTTGGCTCCATCATCCGACTCCTCTTCACCCGTTTTACCTTTCCGTTCCGTTATAGCTAAGAAAACTTTGTCCGCCATCTTGAATTTAGTGTGACATCCTTTCAGTTTTCATATTCTTCTCAGCAAACCCTTTCAATAGATACCCATATCATGGCAGTCCATAAAAAATAACTAGTCCGCCATCTTTGGGAGCTAGCTAACCATGCATCATCATCAAAACTAAACGTGTATGCAAAATTTCAGCTCAATCGGAAACCAGGAAGTGGGTCAAATTTAACTTCCAAGATTTTTTTACATAGTTAGTTACAGGTGAAGCTAATAAAAACGTATTAAAAATAGAGAACTTTTCCAGAATATTTTAAGAATATGAAAAAAAATAACAGACATATCGTCGGTGATACTACATGACCGCGAGACTACTAATGGCACTACCGCGTAAGTTTTCAGCAGGCATTAAAATTCTTCTTACTGAACTCTAGGAAAGGGCAAGAAATATTTTTAGATTTTCGGCATGAGATTGAATATTCAAGAAACGACAACGAATCATTAACAGCGAAATTTAAATTTTGCTACTCTACGTAGGTATGTGGTTATGGTAATGCAAGTCGCACAGCTATGCAATACCACCGACAATATCACTAATATTGTAAAGTTATTTTGCTATATATCTTCATGTGTTTTGCTTAAGCGCCATTGTTGTCCGAGCCACCGCACATTTATGTACTGGAGGAATTACATTATATTAATTACTAAGCCCTAATACACTTGTTATACTTTTATGATAAAACATTATTGCGATTTAAAAACAAATTTTTGATTACTTTGATAAATAGGAAATAAGTCACGAATTAATGTAATAAATGTAATACTGAGAAATTGATTACATATTTTTATGTAACTAATATTTATTTTGAACATCTTCACCATAATGCAATTGATGCTGTTTCATTCTCTAGTAAATATAACATTATCGCCAAGACCTTGTAAATGAAGCAAAAAATTAAGGTAAGAGAGAACAGTAGACACATATTTATGTACAGTATATTTATATACATTTGAAAAATAAAATATTAGGAACGACAGAGATGAACGAGAGAGAGAAAAATCTTTATAGTAATGTCTTCAAAAAATCTTTTAAGGTATTATCTAAGCTCGGGGACAACCCTAACACCCTAAGCACAGCTTAGGCGGAGGGGAAATTAGAGAATATGAAGATTGGGAAATTAAACTGACAAATGTTGCAAGTGAGCCACAATTTTATTTGCATAAAATTGCTGTGGCAACATCCCAGTGGCTTCACACGTACAATTCTCGTAGTAGAAACTGCCTCAACCACTGGTACGCAAATATAGCTCGGCGCCCTGTGCAGGATTTGACTCCTCAACCCACTCGGCCACCGCCGTGGGTAATCTATATATTAATTATACAAAGAAAGCTCCCGGTTCCGTATTTCAGCCACTTTTTTTTATATGGAGCTTCATCAAGCTTTTCTTGATATTTTATAATGGCAACACTGAGCCGCATCAGTTCGGGGTTGTGTGCATTACTTTGGGGTTCCGTTCCTGGGTAACTTTGGTGTTAAGTTCGGTGTTTGCCATCGATAATTATGCAATACATGGATTTATTGGAACTTTTTTCATTATTCTGCATGGTAAAATATTTTGCAGGTGTCTTTTTACTGCTTGCTTGCATGGGAGGATTAGGATAAGGCCTACAGGGGACACCTATGAAAAAAACGCGCTTTGAAATTTAAGGTGCAAATTGAGGGAACATATAAAAACGTTATGTCACTTATATACCTTCAATTTGTGCAATTGTACAGGGATCTCCTAGTAATAAGTAAATACTTAAACTGTCTTGTTTTGAACGCCTTAAGACAGGAAAGCCTGGGCTTATATACTTCGTCAGCCCATTTACTACTATGTTGAAGCGAAAAGGCGTAATGTTCCTACTTGAGATCTGTTCACCGCCTTTGGTCTAGAGGGTTTTGATAACTCACAAAACTACAAACAATTAACAGATCGTGAGCAAGTACATTGCACTCCTGTTTTAAGTTAGGCTAAACTGGGCTTGCATAATTCGTTAAGCGTGTGCTAATGCCTTAAAGTGTTTATAAAAGAATTCATATGTTAGTGCTCAAGGCCAGTTCATGGCTTGAAAGTTTTGCTAGTGCTATAGTACGGGGCACAACCTTCTAAACTACAAGCCATGAGCGAACCTTAAACAAAAAGAATAAACTCTTTTTTATGAATGCTTTAAGATAGGCGAAAGTATACAAGCGCTACTTCGTCAACCAATTTGCTGCTATTTTAAAGCATTCATGTGAACTAGCACCAACTCAAATTTACTACATCAAGGCTAGTTAATGGCTTGTAATTTCGAAGATTTTGTTTGGAGCCTTTGGATTGGCATTTGTTATTTAGGAATGTAGTAATCGTAATGTAATAACATCAATATTATAAAGTTTATTCTCCCTCTCTGCTTGATGTTACTCTTCTGAATTTCAAGTATCTATATATATAGCCAATAAAGCATAACCACCGATAATCAAAGTTTTACATTTGCCCTCTTTGATTTCACTCCTCCTAAACATGTTAACGTGACTGCTTCCCTACTTCAAAGATAATATTTTTCCCCATAAAATAATGCTAAAATAATAATAATCACATATTATTTTTATTTTTATTCCATTCTTTAAATCAAATTGGAATAATAATGATTATAAACGGTGTCATATCTTTGTATAAAAGTATTACCAACTCTAAAATAATTGTGGTCTTCTGATGTGACACGAGTATAAAAGTATACATGTATGCAGCCTTATCGTCGTATCTGTTCCCGAAGGAAAAAGTTGCGAAACCGTGTACTCGTTTTTGTAAAGCAATCACAAAAACAAAGAATTCGAAACTACGTCGATTTTTTTTACATACATAAGAAATATGAGAATTGTGACACTCTCTCTCTGATAACATTTGATCTTCTCTGTAAAGGAAGAATGTCAGATATTGTAAAGTCACCAATTATTATTTCCATTAGAAGATCCGAGAAAAATTCCACATTTGAATATTTCCTGTTAATGTATCTTTGAACGTGTTTTCTTCTCTGTTTTTCTGTTACTGCATACGAATTTCAGCTTTCAAATCGAAATAAATCAAAATAACAGATAACAATCCGAAATAGTAAGACACTTCCGAGGGCTTTATCCTAAAATATTGGCTGAATTTTAAGTTAACAAATGATCTTAAGTATCATATCACTTTGTGGAAAAAATAGATTTCCACATACAATGAGAAATCTCAACATTTACATACAGGATACAGCTAACTAAGCCTTAAGTAATTGTTAAAAAATATTTATAACATTGATTTCTCAAATACAGCATTACAGTATTAATGCAGGAAACCAAAATATAAAATATTGACATACTAGCAGAAAAAGCAAGTTGTTCTCTTTGAGGTGAACTGTACTTCTGTGTTACTAACTTTCATAGAAACGAGAGCAAGTACCACTAAAGTTCCAAGAGGAAATGTGGGCGACATAATTTCATTTTTGCCATTATGGAATTAAAGACCAACTGACTGAATTACTACATGCAGCTACTTTAAATATAAAAATCTCTTGTACTACACTACACAAAACAAAATAAGTTTTAACTTTTTTTACCTTTAAGACTTGTACAGATATTTTTGAATATTTTTGGATTTTAAAACAAATTTTAAATTTTTGGACAATCTCTTGAAATTCATTTCAATTTCATCTTCTTTATTATTTTTATTGCGACGCTTATATGATTAGGTAAGATTAAGTTTACTTTAGTATCCACTTCATATGTAGTCGGAATAGCAAACCGGACAAAAACGTACTCAAATAACTAAATAACGCATCCTCTAATCCTAATGAATAAAGCCAAAAGATACATAAATGCTTCAGAGTAAAAGTAAATTAGACACAATGTAATACAAATTATATAGATGAGAGGTAGAGATATATTTTTGTGTATTAATGCGAATATTATATATATAAATGATGTTAAGAATAAATTATATATATATACATAAACATACTATACGTTCTATATGTTGATAATATTAAGAAACCTTAAAATTCTTTATGAATTTTAAGACGTAAGGTGGGGCTACTTGAATATAATACTAAATCAATTATAATACAAATACCTACAAGTGTGAAACACTGCAAAGAAATGTATTTAATAAAATTGTACACTACCACTTTGACTTACTAAATATTGGCATCTTTTCATGTTATATATGTATCAAAAAATTATATTTTATGTTGTGAATAAAGCATACATTAAACATTCCGGTCAATAAGTTTTATAAAAGTAAATTATCCATCTATGCACCATGCGTACTACGCGTTTATTATAAATTTAGTAACCACCGTGGTAATTTTAATCCATACTAATATTATAAATGCGAAAGTAACTCTGTCTGTCTGTTACGCTTTCACGCCTAAACCGCTGAACCGATTTTGATAAAATTTGGTACAGGGATAGATTAGACCTTGGAGAGGGACAGAGGCTACATTTTGTCGCGAAGGGGGTGAAAATAGGGGATGAGAGGTTGTATGGGAGTCCGTCATTAAAGATTGATTGAAGATAAAACCAGGAAACTTTGTATTTAGGCGCGTGATAAGAAATAAATAAACTTTTTGTTCAAGCGTTTTTAAAATTTCGACCTACATGGGTTTGAAATAGGGGATGAAAGTTCATATGGAAGTCCGAACAAATCTATCTATGCTTACTATATTTATCGGAGAGATGTACATGATAAGAAAATGCACCTGAGACATGTGTGGAAAAATGAAATATTTAAACATTTGCCGTCTAAACATATATGCGGCGCGATACAGGGTAGTGAGGGAAACATCACTAAGTGTGGCTACCCGAACGGGCAGATACGTGAGGGCAGGCGAGTGTGTCGCACGTATGCGAATATTAAAATTTTGCGCTGCAACGATTTCGATTTGTTTACAGGATTTTTTGCTTTCATCAATGTTCTTTAGTAAAATACAGTTTTGTTTAATATAAAGTTCTTCCGGCTTTTTGGTAGGTATTTTGCTTATTTTTATTATTTCGACATATTATCTATGCTTCTGATATGTCTCGCAAACGCAAATCTGATCTAGCGCGTAGTTCTAGCAGAGCTCAAAGGATGGAAAACAAAAAAAGTAGTTTATAAACATGTGTTAAAATAAGATATTTACAGTAAATCACAGCAGTTTGCAGTTGGTTTATATTATTTGTATTATTTGAAACATTAGTATCCTAAAATAAAAAAGGTTGCCCAAAGTAACTATTCCACTCGGACGAAGTCGCGGGCAAAAGCTAGTATTATATAAATCGAAACCATAACCTCGTTAACATAGAAATCATTTATTGAGATGATTTGTGGATAAAGAGGATAAAATTGGATAAAATAATTGATCGTCGATACATACATACATATCTGGGAGTTTTTGTTTTAACCACTTTCACTATTTTGTATATTTTCTACTTATATTAAAGGCTTTAAGTTTGAAAATTAAAAAACAATTTTTAACATCGACGAAATTGGCTCTTCACAAAATTAATTCACTGTTCTCTTGATATGATTACAATAAATTTTAATCTCCTCTCTTTTTTTAAGCCAATTCTGTAGAGAAATTCCAGTTAACTATTAAAAAGAGAGGCTTTTTGGGAATTTTTCCTACTAACATACGTTTTTTACCAAAAATTTTGAATTCCTCGAAAATGTATCTCTCATTTGATGCGGTGTAAACATGGAAATAATAACTAAAGGAAAGGCCATGATGTATAAAATCCGTGTACGTGTGATAAGCACATGGAAATAAGAACTAAGGAACGGACATGAACGTGTATATGAATACGTGAAAGTGAAGCATTTTCGAAGAGGAAAGGGGGTGAGAACTGGTGCCCCATAAATGTCAACTGAATCACCACACCTAAATTCTTGAAATATGTATCCTTTCAGTAGTTATTTAACCCTTTGAGTAGTGAGTTTACAAAAAAAATAGTGCTACTTTTCTGAAATGCATTACATTTGGTAAAAGATAATTACAAAGTGATTCAATTAATATATTTTTTTTTGTGTGATAGTCTTCAAAACATGGATGCACGCAAAGGGC
>QYTT01093784.1:0-21962 GCA_006980735.1 Dasypogon diadema | reverse complement strand
AGAAAACACTAGTGACTTTTAAATGAATGCTTACTCACTTTTCTGATCCTCTTCGCTTAGGAGCTACAGCCTTCGTATAAAATTTGCTTCTATGCACTTGCAATAGTTCCGGTTTACAGCGACAAATATCTGCACTTCTTCTTGACTATTCCACAAAACTGTCAAAAATATGTCAGCTATATTGCATCCGTCATCTTCATAAAAGCTGATGCCATATTCGTAAACAGCATCCTCAAACTCCATTATATTCGCCATTTCGTGAACATTATGTTGACATTTAGGAAATCTTATCCAGTATATTAGATCCGCGATTTTGAATTCCAAAAGTTGGATTCCAGATTCGAACTCAGCGACCTGGAAAACACATACATATAAGCGCAAAACACATACATATAAGTAGATCGCAAAAACTTCTGAAAACAATTTTCATATGGCAGTCCTCAGGAAAATTTGTCCGATTTGGTTAATTTTCTGCTAAGATACTTAGGTTTTACTTAGTTATTACTAAAGTATATGTGTGCCGAATTTTATCCATCTACTTCGAAAAGTTCTCGTTTTGGAAGGAAAATATCGATTTTTTATATGATATAACTGGATATGAAACCTCCATGAAGGAGTTGTCCAAATTGGCCCATTTTAGAACTTAATGTTTCAATATTATGGTAAAGTATCTGCATACGAAATTTCAAGTCCCTAGCTTAAGACTTTTTCGAGATAACACGTGAACGTACAAACTGACAGATGGGCAGGCCGACGGACATCTATTAAACGATTTCTTTTCTTCTCCCATTAATGGCAATATAACTTATTTTACTTCTAATAACGGTATGTCATCCTCGAAGTCATCATTGTCATCATCATTTTCATAGCTATGCCTGTCAATGTCCTTCTTCGCTGATGTGTAAAGCACCGCTTATAATTGAGCTTGAATCTCTTTAACCGTTTCAAAAGGATGACCCTTCAGCTGAAGTTTCATTTTGGAGAAGAGTCTAACGGAATCATATCCGGCGAGCAGGAGGCTTGCAGGATGGCATTCAGCGAATATAAAAATAAGTCAAAGGGCACTATGCACTGGAGCATTGTCATGATGGAGCATCTAAATTTTCGTTTGTCAAAGTTTGGGCCTTTTGCCGTCTTTCTCCCACTGCAACCAAAAGGTTTTATAACTGTCCACACGAAAAGGTAGTAGATCTCTTACATCTCGGTAGTACTATTCTACTTAGTTGCTTAGATCACAGGGCTTTTTATCAAGCTCTCTACCCTTGAGGTATCTTTTGAAGAAAATGTATAGGGTTGAGATTTTGAGAAGCCCGAAAGCATAGATTGTATGCTTGGTAGGTGCGAGGCAGTTACAAGACAACAAATCTAGCACCTTGATAAGTTCTTGATTACTACGAATAACTGCCATGTAGAATAATCCTGGGTTTTGGGGAGGCCTTGGACTGTATGAAAAACTTATAGTTCAGAATAGTCCGTCTATGCAGCGGCTACGTGATGTGTATTTTATGGCAGGGATAGAATACAGCATTGTTACAATCGCCGCCCACTATTAGGGATACCTTCCTGTAAAATTCAGAAAATAGTGGTTCCTCTACAGTAACAGGGATCTTGACGTCACAGATCAGTAATTGGGTTTCGATCAAATATTTTCGGAATAGTTTCATGTGTTGTTGGTAAAAAATTATCTTGGATAGATCGAAAGCAATAAAAAATGGGAAATTCATCCGTCACAAGACGCAAGGAAAGAAATTTCCACAAGTTATTGATACACTGCGAGCTGAGATCGTCGCCTCTTATAAATATTTTTATGTGAGCCACAATCAAAACAAAACACATTCGTTTATCAAGAAGGTATCAAAACAAGTGGAAAGCTCTAGCAGTAAACGTCCACCCATCCACTGCAAAGCGACCACAATTTCCGGAACAGTCAATGGCAACGTTTACCACGTCCAGCCGTGTAACCATTGCCACCCTAAAAATATCAGATTCACCTAAATTTCAAAGTGGAGCTGAAAAGCGAACAGCACGAGCAACGAATTGAAACCAAAATTGACAAGAAATTATCGCTCGATTTCACTGAAGCAGTCGCATGAAATTTTAAAAATAGCTCAATACACGCACACGCCAAGTGCTTTCTGTCAATGACCCATACAAGGCAGCGTGCAGCGTACTTGAAGGTGTCCAGTGGTGGTGGTAGGAGAGCGGCCCAGCACGCCGAGAAACCAAAATAAATCCAAATCGCCCGACATGAAAACTTCTTAAGCGAGTGGAGTTTATGCTATTGCGGCGATAATTCAATGCTGATTAGCCTGCCCGCCGCGCCCCGCAGCAGCGATGCGGTTACTCGATGAGGAAGAGCAATTAATTCAATCATCGCTAGAAATATCACTCCCAGCACAGGTATTTCTTCGTGGAAACTCGCAATGTTATTGTCCGGGAAACTGGGGATCCGCTGAGCAGCGGATCGTCGGCAATCAAGGTGAGTGTCTCCGCTCGGCGAAGGTGCTTCTCGGTGGCAGTGAAAGTGAAACAAAGGAATCATTGACACTTGGGATGGCTCTGTTTGTGCGACGAAATTTTCGTAATGACCTACTAACCATATTTCGCGTGCACCGTGCACGGCTATGCCCAGAACAGTGGCGGCACATTAGCGCTAGCAGAATTAAATCCAGACACTCGTAGATAATTAAAGAAAAAAAAACGTGGCGGAATGGCAGGAAGTTCAATATGCGACGAAAATCCCTGAAATGACTGAAAACTGGTTGCTTTCAGCTCGGAAAGGATAATGTAAGTGAAAGGAAAAAAACGGAAGAGATAATGACAGAGTTTCTGGAAGGACCACACTATCGCACGCCGAGACAATAAAATGGAAACGAAATGGCAAATGAAGACAAGACGGTGTCAGCTATTTTCACATCGCTCTATAGACAGCCTTGGACTTACCCTACCAAATGAAAAATTGTTGTTGCACACTATCTGCTGGTGTCGTGGTCACAGCCAACGTCACTCGTTGTTGCCGAAACATTTTGTTTACCTATAAATGAGTCCGTGGATATCTTGTTATTTTTTTGCCAAATGACTATACTCTGTCCATTTGAAAAAAGAAGCCCAAGATAATGAGTGGTATTGCAACCAAAAGATATTTGTGCCATGTAAATATGCAGTCTCGACCTTACTTTTGCTGGCGATAACTTTGCAACCAGTTATGCCTCTGTTAAGTGGTTGATAAGGAGATTAGCCCCATAAAGATATCTTCATAAAGACACTGTTTTACTGATCTTGAAAGATGTTCATATCATAAGCAGATAAAAATAATATTACCGGAAAATCCTATCGTAAATCATTGTATACGATATACGCTTAGAGTTTTGGAGGTTGATAAGGAGCTCTGTAATTTCTTACGCTTATTTGCTGTTAGATCAATCAGTATCAGGAAACAAAACACATAACTTTTACAGTATGGTCCACATGTCCTACATCACATACATCACAGTGTAATCTAACGATAAAGCAAATTGAAACTAATTTTAATCCTGGCAAATACTGCAAGCTCGCATACACATTTTCATATCCATTTTATTCTAAACTCTGAATTACATAGCCTACTTTAATAAATTTAAGTTAAAGATCAGTGTTATAGACTGGAAAAAAAAGAAAAGCAGTAAAACTTAAATTTAAAAAAAACCATTTGAAGGATCCCCACCCATAATCGATGTATGATACTCTAATACCAAGTAATTCAGGAGATGCGTTCAATAATCCATATCAAACATTTAAAGTAACAACAAGATCCTTAAAGCGAAAAGGATGTCAGCAGGTAAACTATCCCATGTACGAATACCACGTATGAAGTAAGAGTCCTCATGGACAGATTATTGAAAGCCAGGAATTGCTCAATTTTTGTGTCACAAAGAACTTAGAAATCAGAGTTTCCTAAAAACATGTGACAATAGGTACAGTATGGTCATATAACCTAAGCCCATAAATAAATTAGGCACAACCACTAAACGTTACATTTAATTTAGCTGAACAAGTCGAATATAAATGTGGGTACAATAAATTTTCATTAATAAAATGAAGAAGGAGAGACCTAAAAAGCAACATTCAAATATCAGCTGACAGGATACTGGCAGATAACTAGAAACATCGCAAAGCTCTATATATTTTAGCGAATATATATCCAATGGAGTCACAACACTTCATCTTCGAATTCATACAAATAAGGAACGAATTAACACTCGGGGAATTCAAAATCATTTTGATAAAAAGTTTTAATCTCAATTCACAATTCCCAACTGCCCACGCTGAAAACTTTTCCAGTTCCGAGTTAATTCGATCAATACAGTCTTCAGATAAACCAATGGGTCTGCTCAAGTAGAGCTGTAAGTTTATCTAAAACTTCAGGCTCAGGGTCTGCTCAAGTAGAGCTGTAAGTTTATCTAAAACTTCAGGCAGATTATTGATATTTAAACAACATTGGATCCAAAATTGATCCCTGAGGCACCCTGCGATTAAAAATGATGTAATGAAAATGGCATGATAAAAAACTATAAGTAAATGAATTAGGGGATGATACCAAATAAAGCTTTAATTTTAGTTTAGAGAGTAACATGGTATAATTAACCGAGTCAATTATTTTTGAAAAGTCAAGTATAGCCAAAACATATAAATAATCCATATCAAAGGATATATGATGCAATTTCTATATGAGATCAGTTTCACAACTATGCAACTTATGGAAGCTAAACTGAAACGGACTCAGCAACCTACGAATCGAAAAGAAAACTTGGAAGTTTTCGGGATAGCATTGAAGGCAAACTAACTCTAGCTCCAAAACAATTGTAGCAATGGCATCGGACTACTTCAAACAGCAGACTACAAATATTTTAGCATGAGGGGAGAAACACTACCGTTACTAGTGCAAACCCATTTTCCTTGCTGAGTTTTTTTTGGAAATAACATTGTGGAAGGAAGGGATGATTTATCTAAAAGCCACATTAACGCTATCTTACGGGAGGAGAGGACCAAACACTCGAAATGGCCCGATAGCCTGGTTTACGGAGAAACTTTATTAACAAATTGGAATTAAGGATCATAACAGGCCTTTTATCCGGTCATTGCTCTCTAAGAGACCACCTCGAAAATTTGAACATTGTTGAAGATGATCCGTGTCGGATCTGCTTGAAGGACGACGACACTATGAAGGTCTTTTACGCTAAAGAAGGAAATATCATGTTATGGTTATTTCGCCAGAACATCCCAAAGAGATCCTTTTTAGTCCTCTTTGAGGAGCTGGTTGAGCAACCAAACTCGAACGTGGATAAAATCAGCCATGCACGAACCCTAATAGGGCAAAAGTGGTATTGATCTCATCAGCTTTTGAGTACTTTGTGGTAATCTGCAAGGTCGGTTTGCTTCGCTCTCATCTAACAGAAATGAATCGTCGTCTTAGCTAAACACGGGAACTGAAGCGGAAATGAATCCGATACGAAAAGGCGGAGGAGTGCAAAATTGTTATCCGCTTACACCTCGCCTTCAAAGAAATAGAAAACAGCCCAGATTGTCAGAAACTAGTAGCTCCAGAGACCTCTCCATGTTTATGCATTAATACTGTGACCAATATGTACGCCAAAATAGTTAAGAATTAATAGGAGGGCATCAGTCCGCTAAATACTGAGAATACATGGGCATTTTCGTTGTTAGGTATGCAATAAAAAAACTGCATATCCTGCATTTCTAATAAAACAGACACAATTGTGGTGCGGTTTGCCATGGTTTTGCAGTTTGTTGGCATTTGGTTTAGTAAACATAGTACTACTACTATACTATATATTTAACAAGGAAAGAAGCTATAATTAGTTTAGGCCAATTATGTTATGGAAGAAAAGAAAATAATACGTTTGTAGTTAATTGTCCGCGGTTACTTACTCTTACATATTCGCAGCTGACCTTTTAATCTGTAGGCTGTCCTACTATCCACAACCTGTCGACGCACCCTTTAGCTTTAATTTACCATTTCGTGAATATTCTGTTGACCTGTATTAAACCCTGTCCGCCGTATTGGACTCGCCATTATAAATCTCCAAACTTTGACTCCAGATTCGAAATCAGCGACCTCCGAAAATCCATATGAACTTATTTTCATGATGATCGAGAAACTCTCGAAAAAGTTAAGATTTACGACCACCATATTTGATCCGCCATGTTGAATTCTTAAGCGTTAATGTTAAATTCGTAATCATCAGCCCCAACTAACAACAGTTAAAGAAAGTTTCAGAATGGTTAGTACTGTGACGAACTAATGGCTTTAAAAGTAGTACTCCTATCAAATTACCAATGAAACATGACCCACACTAGCATCTTCCGTGTAACATATTTTACGTGAATATCGTCGTATCCGTAGGGAACTGAAAAAGTTCCGAATTTCTTGTTTTTGTTGTTGCTTTACAGCCAACCTTTCAAAAGAATTTCTACCAACAATTTTATAGTTCTACCCAAAAGTCGGTATATAATAATCCTTTCTGTTCGATGCAGCTCTGCTCTCTCTACTGTTCTTTCGCAGGAAAGTTCCTGTGTGTCTTTTTAGTCGCCTTTTATAATTTCAGAACCTATTTTAAACCAGCACCTAGTTTTACATTCTATGCTACACACAGGGAATTAGGACGATTAAAATATATTTATCATCTATCACTGGTATTACCCGTGTTTCGCAAGGTATATTATAAGTATACTCCTATAACAAACAATAAAAAATTACTTCCATTTCTTTCAGCAAAATTGTAAAAGCACCTTCTCCAAAGTAAGTAAGCTATGTGAGAAGGACTTCTTGAGTGGGGATTTCTATCATTACAACACTAATTCTCTATACTACCAAGAAAAATATAAAGAATATGTGAAGAAAGTAAGGTTACTTACTGTTGAAAATTTGTCAAGTGTCAAGTTCATCCATTGACAAAAATCCCGGTAAAATATTCCACGAACAGACTCTGTTAATTACCATCGGAGGATTCCTAATTAAAATAAATTAACTTCTTGAGGAATGCTATGCTTTAATAACCCTTTAAGTCTTAAGTTGATGCATAAGTTGATGCAATGAAAATCAAATTCAACCCGTAAAATCCAGAGTGCCCACCTACACTGAACGCCTAGAGGAACCGATAAACACGAAACGCCTTTAAAGCGCCAGGGCTTCGCAAATTACCAGCAGATTTACATGTAATAAAAGTTTCACGTTTCATATCAATTTAATGATTGCATTTTCATGGCTTCCACATTTCTCCGGAATCTGCCGCCTTCAGACTTTATCTTGATAGCCATATTCGTGGCCATATGTGTGCACACAAGAGGATAAAGGACATGAAAAACGAAGAAAAAATGAAGAAAGCATCTCGGTAGGACACAGGATCTACCACCAGAGCCGCACATTTTGCCTTTGATTCGGTCCCCTTTCGTCCCTTGTATGGCAAGTATACAGGGTGTGGTATACAAGCCAGAACGCCACGGTAGTAGTGGCTGAAACGAGGTTAACTTGTTGTGTACAACTCACCCCTGAGAGCCCTTTCGTCCTGCATCCTCTTTGCCGGCACATTATTGTTCTGTTGCTCCCGCTGTTTTGTTGCTGCTCTTGTAGCAGATTAGATCTTTCCCTGATACTCCAGGCATGTTCTGGGCCTGTCTTAAATGAAAGTGATGACTCTTTTTTTTCCTTGTCGCCCTTCTGTCTGCCTGCCCTCTCGCTCTCACCACGGATGTCCTCTGCAGGACCTTCTCGCAAAGTAATTGTTTTTGGTTTATTACAATCTCTTTACAGAGTCAAAGTTGTGCCTGTATTGACTTGGCCCTCAGTACTTTGCGCTTTTCCCTTTTTTTTCCTCAGCCTCATCTCAAAGGGATGAGTAATGACTTTTGAAGGGTTGTAAAGTGACGAAATTGATGCCGCACATTTTCTCTTAAGGTTTCAGGCGATTTTTTCTGCCTCCCATCTTGCCTGCCTACATTTTCGTGGATAATTTGCAGAAATGTTGTCTCCCAGCGATAAGGAGGTGATAAGTAGCCATTCGAGAGAATCTCAAGAAGCTGGCGTGGCACACAGAAGGCGGCGTGAATCATCCCGCATTATCTTAATCAATTTTCTTGTTTGTTTGTGTTTTGTGTACACGCGAGTTATTTTTGACATTTTAGTCAGACTGAATCGGTTCGGCCGATTTATTTATCACTCGATGACTAATCGATGCATTCGAATTACCCAAGATCGCGATAAGCAAATTTCAGCGGTTAAACCAATGCTGAATAGATTTCGTGAATTTTTATGAGGTAATTCAGTGATCAGTCCGATGTTTTGGGAATACATTTCGAACACATTTAGGACGGTGTTTTCAACCGCTGATAAAGAAATACAAATTATATTTTTGCATTTATAGCCGGACACCCTGTTATGACTGAAGCCACGGAAACAAATATACCATTAAAATATTTAGTGTCTCTCAGAATAGCACATAATAACAGTTATTACATTTGACAATTGGGTAATTATGACTAAAGTGCCGTTACCACATCGGCAGTTTTTAACATTACTCTTGCATTGATTGCTTTTTTAAATGTTTTATCAATAGAGAAGTTCATGGAATTGTTTTACTATTTTATAGGAAATCGCTCTGTCGTACTTACTTGATAACTTCCCTACAAAAAATCTCATAATTGATTCGGATTGATTTTTTCGCAGATGGAAAATTAGTTCATTTCTCTATCAGTAAAATGGAGAAGACCCCCACTCCAATTCACTATTTTACATAATTTTGATGCCATTCTCTAATCTCTGTTTTCATAAATTCACCATGTTTTTCTCAACCAGTGGAATTGAAAATGGTGAATTTTTCTGACGTCATTGAATAGAGAATTTTCTTAAGTGCAACTACTACTGCAAATGGTACTACGCCTTTAAAAATACACTCAGTTTCCGACTTACGTCGTTCTTAACATCTTTACTGATGTGATTAATTCTTGCTTTGACGTGGTCTGTTTTGGCTCTATGGAGAGATTACTAATGCCGAACTCGTCAATCTTGATTTTTGGTTTCAACGCGATTGTCATTGTGTGCTGATCACTAATGTGAATGGAGAGGCTTTATGTTCTGTACATGGTGACAAACTTAAAATGTCGACTTTTCCAAAATTAAAGTTAACGTTCTAAGCGAGCGAGATACTAACAAGGCTGTAAAATCCTTTTTGAAACCATATGCTTATATTTCGCACATTATATTCCAGTTACAAGATCGAGTAATTCAAACAATTATCAAATTTCAAAAGCAAGGCTTAGAAGTGGTTTTGTTCCTCCAAGAGCGAAAATTATTATTTAGCTTTTAATAATTAATTTTTGCCTATTACAATCACTACTTGGACAATATCAAGTTTTCTCTGCACAGTAAATATAAACGGGTCTATTAACTCGAAGGGCAATTCTGCCTTACACTATCATTCTCTCAAACTTTTTAGTGACTTCTTCAAGATTGATTTTCTTCCTGTGATATTAATCCTATTGATTTTATTCATTTTATGAAGCTCTCGCCAACTTCTTTTCAACACAAGGATCTTATTTTGATAATTAGGAGTATATGATTTTAAAATATATTGCGAATATTGTTGATAATTTCTCGAGAGGCCCTCATGGTATTCCTTCCTGGTTTTTAAAAAGATGTGGTTCGTTTATTATCGTAGTCCTGTCTTTCACTTAATGTATCTCTTGGTTCGGGTGTATTTCCGTTTCTTTAAAAAATTTCTGTGATAATCCCTTTGCATAAAAGAGGGCAATAAGTGAAGTAGTAGTCCCTTCTTCTCTTGCCTGTGTCTATGTCAACTGGATTTCTTCTTATCTGTATAACCGTACTTAACGAATCAAAAAATTCAACAATCCTCACAATTCACCCCTATTGCATTGTGCGTTTGTCAGGTCTTTTCATGAATGTGCTTGCCCTGTCTGGTTTCCTTTTGATCAGGACCATATTAACCGAAATGAGGCTGTTCAACGAAGAGTCCTAAGATTTGTTCTTCGTGCCTAGAAGACGGGCATCTAAATACTGGCAGGCATAAACTCCTGTCACTTTATATATTTTTTTTTGTGAATTATTTAGTTTCATTTTATTATACCCTTTGTGATGGATAGGGTATATTAGTTTTGATCCAACGTTTGTAACGCACAGAAGCAATAATGCTAGAACAGAATGAATTATATACATATGCTAAGAATGTGAAAGCAAATCGATTTAAGCATGTCCGTCTGTCCGTCCGTCCGTCTCTGTACACGACAACTCGAGAACGAATTGAGCTAGAAGGTTGAAATTTGGATATATTACTTTCAGAAAATTTGCTGATCTAAGTTCGAAAATGGAGCGGATCCCCCTACTTCCTTGGTTTAGCCGGCATATTGAATTTTTGGATTATTGGACATAATACGAAAGGGAAGCAACCTATCACTTTAAAAGCTTGTACAGATGAATTTTATGAGATTTCAAATCAGAAAAACAAAAATAGGCCATGTCTCCCACTCCTTGGTCGGGCTGCCATATTGAATTTCCAGATTGTTGGGCATAAATCGAAAAGGAAACAACCTATCACTCTAAAATTTTGTGCAGAAGAGTAAACGAAAGCTGATCTGCAACCTAGAAAAGGAAAGGAAGCCACTAAAATAAAAGTTCATCACTTCAGTAGAAGTCGTTGACTTACCACTTTAATCACCACAGATTGCACTGCAGTTGCAGCCATTGCAAAAAATTGTGTCCTGTCCTTTCTTTCTTCTTTATTCCAATAAACAATGTTTCGCTTGCACTTTGTGCTGACTTCTTTAAAATTTAATTGAGATGCGTGCGAATTTCCAAAGAACAAATAACAAAATCACCGCTCCATTGCTTAATTGAAATAATTCTAATAAAACCCCGACTTAAATGAGACTTCCATTTACCCAATCAGATAAAATTCAGTAACTCAAAAATATCAAATGGCATTTTCACCCTCTTCACAAAACCACCGTTCTCCATTTCAACCCCAGGTCCGTACGCCAGAGGAAGTAGAAAAATTCAGTCCGATTAGCAAGACAAAACAAGAAAAATCTCCCAGCGATTTTACTGCTTATCATTACAGTGCTACACTCGTGTGGTAGCGGGCTGGATATGGATAGGTAGACGTTTGTAGCGCTGTACGTCTACCCGAATAAAAGTGAATAAAAAAGCAGAGAAGTGGAAAAGAAACTTCAAAACACGGGCGCACAGCACGAACAAAGCCCTAAAAACAACAGTGCCACAGCGGGGCCGACGGTAGGGTTTGCGGAGCGTCGGGTGAGGGGGCGCAACAACCGAAGAACAGCAACGGGAAGAAATAAAACCCTGAAAGATATTTTATGGGCGAAGAGCGGTTCGAGCCTAGACCCCGTCGCACAGTGCTCCGCAGTCCGCAGTACAGTTCCATTCTACATTCGCCCGGCATACGACAGTTCAAGTCTGAGCGAAATCGCACCAGATCCACAATGACGACGACATGCTCCTTCTTCTGAACGAACATCGGCAAGACGCGAGGGGGAACGGAACAGCTGTCAGGAATATATGCTCGTGCTCGTGCAGAGTTGAGTTGAGTTGAGACGCCGCAACCCCACCCCTGCCCCTTTAACGGTGCTACTCCGAAAGTCGAATCAAACTAAACCACCGGTGGAACATTTTCATTTTCTTTCCGTCGATTCTCTGTACTTCGGAAAGCTTCAACGAAAGCTTTGTCTACGGTTTACACCCATACAAGAGCGGCCTGCGGGTTGGAAAGAGGGGCCAGAGTAAGCGCGGTACGGCACCGCTTGATTGAAATACCCACCACAGCAAGCTCCAAATGTAGGGAACTGTGAAAATGTGTTAGGTGTGCGAATATAATATGCATAAACTGTCGTTTTTTCTAAAGCAGATAACAGTAAAAGCAGCTTAAGCGAGTCTTGACAGTTTTGCGATTTCAAGTTTGCGTTTTTGTAAGTTTATAGCGCACTTGTATTAGAAGATGAAGGCTAATTATTGCCATTATTCCTTTATGAGGGCAGGCGGAAGATCGTGCAGCTCTCGGCGATGTTTTCTGCCATTTGTTCGGCGATTATAGTTTAAGTGGCTTTCCTGCTTGTGCTTTCGGAATTTACGGTCATGAGTAATTGCGTAATTCTCCAAAATAGTTTTGTAGATTTTCAAAAATAACTGCATCTTCAGACACCGGAATCTATGAGCAAAGTGCGGAGGAGTGATTACATGTCTTGCCTACCCATGTGAGGAAATATTTCTCCTGTAAATTTGTTCATTCAAGAAATAATCGATATGAGAATTTTATGATTTTATTTTTATAATTTAGGAAGAGATGTTTGGGCAGGTAACTTTTCAATGAACGTTTAAAAGATGCAGTCCTCTTACCAAATTTTAAAAACCGAACAACAATAATGGAAGGAGATTTTTCTTTTTGAAAATATTTGTTTATGATTTGTAGTAGAAATAAACATGCCACGTGGTACATCCTTAACAGTTCAAGAGAGAAGTAATATTGATGTCTATAAAGATTGTAAAATGTCCAATCGGTAAATAGGACGTCGAATGGGAAATCTGAAGGTGTATATGTATAAAGCAGACTGATTTATCAACTCCCAGCCCCAATCGCTGGCCCGAGAAACTTAAATTTTGGGAAATATGTCGTTTTTATTACGCAGACACCCACTGACAAAGGATTATTTTAAGACCGAAAAGGTAAAGGGCACATATAGTTTTTAAAAATTCCGTCCTTAAAGAAATGAAAATGGAAAACTGAATAAAGTTCTGAGATCATCTGCCTCAAACAGGTAATGGTAACTATCCTGAAGATTGAGCATTTTATTGACAAAATACATCAGGATAAATCTATGGAATGACTGTTCAAGCGTGCTACTCTGACTCCTTGAAGGTTCCTGGAACCTGAAGAAAGTACGAAACGTCGTTTACGAAGAGGTACTTTTATTCCGAATCGCAAGGGGACGAAATTGCCGGGAACAGGTATTAAATAAAGTATAAAAAAGTATAAAAAAAGACCATTGCAAGATGTTCGCAAAATTGTAACTCATCGTTAGGAAAAAGAAATATCGTATATGGAAATCGGAAAGACTACAAATCGGGCCTATATGATAGGTCACGGAATTGCGAAGCGTTTCGAAACAGATGGGAGAGTTGAAAACTAGGCAATCTGGTAAGGAAAAAATATACCAAAATGTTTTATTATTATTATGTATATATATATATTATATTAAACACAGATTTAGAGGAATTAATTATTGAGGTCTGAGGTGTTTAAATGAGTAAAATAATAAATTAAATAATGTAGGCGTTAAACGGGGGTTTAGGCGTCAATAAACTTCGATTATCACATGTGAAAGTAAAAGCAGAAGAGATGAGTAAAAAGGTAAATGGAACATAATCCGCACGGCACCGGATGCACCGGAAGTACTGCGCTTGCACGATAGTGCGGCCGTGCGCATTCCTGCTATTTCAAAACTGCTATGTGGTTTCGAGAAACTGGATCATCCACCTTACAGTTCAGACTTGGCATCAAGTGACTATTTGTTATTTGTCAAACTAAAATAAGATTTGCGGAGAAGAAAATTTAACTCTGACGAAAATACTCATGAGACGGTTGGGCAGCATTTTGAAGTCAAACTTTCAGAGTACTATTAGTATTAAATGGTATTAAAACACTTACTAAAAAATGTGAAAAATGTGCTGAAATAAAGGGAGAATATATGGAAAAATAACCACACTCTTTTTCCTTTCTCATCCGTCCTTCTACCTTAGGCCACGAATACTTGGACCACACTACGTATCTACAAAAATCAATGTGTCAAATTTCCTTGTGCGAATACCTGAAATAAGAGATTGAATTTCGGAAATGCATTGATAAATTTAAGGATTGACAGAATTAGCAAGATAACACAAATCCAAAGGACTAAGGAATGTAAGCAGCAACTTTTTCAAGATAAAATTCCCCAAGTGTAAACACTGTCGAGGATCGTACACTATATTTTTTACGAAATAAAATTCATTAAGAGGTGTCAGCCTTCGGTGTGTCAATTCGGAGCACATATTCTTTATGAAGCCTTTACACCGCTACAGCACTTTTCGCAATAGGAAGATTGGGCCACATATTGTAATGTAATGATTTGTTGATTGCTTACAATTGTCACGAAACTAATTTTCTTTTTATTAGAATGGTCTAAAGTTAAAAAGAAGAAATCATAAACCCAGCTAGAAAATTTTCAAAAAGGGCGTACATGAGCAGCACAAGGACAATGTGAAACCGTAAATTATTGCATCTAAAATCAAACAAAATGCATTATTAGTGCAAGAAAATACACAGATATAAAACAAAAATTCTAAAAGAGATCTGTTTTTTGGAAGGGAAAATCAATTTTCGAACTCCCAACCTCGGGTTAGGTTGGACTCCAATCTTTGTTTACCGACTAAAATCCTTCCCCCGAATACAAAGTACACCAACCCGGAACCATTTTGCACATTATTTCGAGCTAGACACCCCCCCTCCCCCCCGCGCCTTACAGACAAACACCATTATACTCGGTGCTGTCCGGAGGTAGTGAGGGAAACATCCGTATCTACTTAGGAACTGCGTGAGATGGTAATTCACCTTCCCACGTTTCTATGGTTCAATCGGTGAATCTTTCAGGTAATTATCTAATCAGCAAGTGGCACACTTTTTTTCAAAATTGAATCCTCTTTGAATACTTTTTTCGTTTCATACATTATTAATTTTACAAAGTGTTTTTTTTTTCATACGAATTATTTGCGTGGCTACTTATGAATAAATTTACCAAACTAAATAAATGAGTTGCTATTTGTTACTTCTTCATTACTTTATATTCATCAATTTACACATTTCGGCTCAAAGTAATTATTTCCTTACTTGAGACAAACAAAAAAAAACAAATTTCATTACAAATTCCAAAATACAAGGTAATCATAGCATTTTAAGCCTTCAAACAATTAACAGCAACAAAACAACGTTTTGCGATAAAAAACGATCACAAAATTAAACTGAAAACCTTAAAATTAAAATTTCCACTTCAAAATTAACATCCATTTTATTTCGTTTCGTTCATTTATCCCTCGAATAAAGCAAAATAATTAATTTCGCAAAATCTATTGCAGTAATGAAAAGAAGATATTTTCGCCAATAATTCCATCTCTTCTCATAAATTTCATCCATTTGTAGCATTTCAAGCACGACACGCTGTCATAATTAAGTACCTGCCCAGGCAATTACCAGCAGCGATTTACTGCAATCAATTAAAATTGTCGTCCCTATCTCTTGATGATCACAAGATAGCGTAGAAATTCAATTGGAGATGAGCGCGATCGTGCTCTGTAATCACTTTATGAAGACATTTTCGGTCGCTATCTGTGCGATCGAATGCTCAGCTTTTCTGAGCAGCCCGTGAGCATACTTTGCTGGAATTTGTGTTCCTTTCAGGCTATGCTGCCCCCTGTCAAAGAGACCAGAGCATGTGAAATACTTTATCCAGAACAATACACATTAAGTATATACATATGTGAACAATCGTGCTGCACTATAAACACCAGAAAAATTCGACAATTTCATCAGAAGCCCCTCGTGTGGTGTGACCTCATCTGCTGCAGCAGGGCTTTACTTTATGTGTTCATGTTCGCATTTCAAGTCCAGATGTAATTTGTCCACGAACACAAACAAGCTAAGGCACATTTGTACATTCACCTCGGGCTCACTCGGTGATCTTCACTCCGCCCCACCTCAGCTCTCGGGGAGCTCTGTCGTTTTATTTTCCATAAATAAGTGCGATCCCTGGACACCACACACCAGTCGCACAGCCTTCTTCGTTGAATTTCTCCAATATCTGTGGTTGAGAAATGATAAGAAATTGTCCAGTAAGTGGAAATACAGGCAAGTGAATGTGCACGATCACGATCACGACAGAGCGCAGCAATTGGGCCCAAACCCAAAGTTACTGGCTGCGGCTGCTATGTGCTCATGAACTTCACGTTGGGTGCTCGGTTTACATGGGAGAAAAGCATAAGTGGCTGCGACTAAGCGGCTTAATACGCTACAAATATTTGGATGTCAATTGTCTTACGTTACACTTTATGTCTTTTTTATTTTCGTTTTATTTCCCTCGCTCGTACTGCTCGTTTTCTGCCGTGTTTCACTGTGGGGCTTGCACAGCTTAACCTTTCGCTTTTTGGTAATTATTTCATCGAAACTTTATCAAACTGTTTTGGTTGGCACTTTTCATTGTTTATTTATGGTAAAATGCTGTAAAATAATTTGGTTTTCTAGGGTTAATGACTCCATGTGCTCGAAAGCGTCTTCGTTTTGTACTCTTCCCTTCGATACAGTGTGGAATGCCAGACGGTGGTCGGGGTGGTCTTAAAAATTTTTCTTGTTTATTTTACTTATTACACACTCTTATCGTCGACGGTTAGAAAATAAGCCGTGGAAAGATGGGACAAGGTTCCTCGTAACTAAGTCACTGACTCACAGGCTGAGATATAGCTGACGAGTAGTAACAATTGGGATTAGTCACTTTGGTCACGTTGAATACCCGTTTGATTATATCCAACTTTTATGTGCATGATTATTTGCGTTATTGAACATACAAGGATTTTGGATTTGAATTGGCTAGAACTTGAGAAGCGTTTAATTGTAAAATTTGTTTCAGAATCATTGACAGAATAATTTCGTACTTCATGGCTAATGCAGATAAAATTATTATAGTAGAGCTCTGGCTACAATGATAAAAGCCAATTATTATCTTAATTATGGAGAAAATATAAAAACATTTTACTTATTTGGGAAACCGTCAAATGACTTTGGTCCTTCGAGCGGGATCACTATCATATTAAAATATACATTTTTAAACAGATAGAATACATTTACCATTGTTTTACAACAACCTACATTATGACATAAAACGTTTCAAAAATAAAATATAAAGCGGCGCCTTATGGTTTTTCGATATATTCCAGGTTTCCGATTTTCGTAAAAAGCAAAACTTATCATTAACTGCAATTATGGCCCTTTGACGAAATATCATTATCGTTAGAATAATTATAGTTTTGGTGTTTTCAACATAATAAATATTATTTTGGTCGCCGCCATTATATGCGCAATATGAACTTTTTAAAAGATGAAAATTCATGCGGTTTATTGGTATTTTAATTGTGTAAATCTAAATTATAATATGTAATAGGTACTCACTTATTTAACATAAAAATCGAACTCGCTGTCTTTGTATAAATAATTGAGCACGCTAACCATCACCCGTTATCCATTTAGTTATAGTTTCTAACGACTTTTTCTTACCAAATTTTATCTATTAGCTTGGCTGAAAAGCGTTTGTGGATATTGTAACTAACTAAAAAGATCAAAATTGTCAAATTACCTTTATTTTGTTTGTCATAAGTTTGCCTATATTGTTTATGATTATTGTTCACGTCTTCAAAAGATTATTTACCGGTATTGTAAAAATCACTTTGAAAATGGATTCAAGTCTGGTAAATTATTAAAAATTTCCCAATCAAGTTTTTTCATTTTCCGCTAAATTGATATGACTTTAAGTTTACAGCACTATTCTGGTGGAATACTACATTTTGTAGACCACATAGACCGACCGACCAGGTGATTCAGTTGCTGGCAATAACGTTTAACATGTTTCAATCGATCATTATACTCTACACCTCTACATTGTCAGCACAACACTACCTTCTGATGATGCTATATACGATTACACACACAGCTGAAGACCAAAGCATCCCAAGCAAACCAAAGCTCTAAAATATGGACCTACATATCGACCGGGATATATTTAATGTGAGATTCACTACTTGGGACCCGAAAGTGGCCATCCAACGACCAACAGGAACTAGGAGCTCGTAATGCAAGGACCGCCTGACAACTAGACATCTTCCCTACAGAGTGCGTCAAGCCACAACTGGTTCTAGTCGCCTCAAGTGTTTCGTTCTTGTCAATTTATGGTTTATCGTGCTTCCTAGTGCCATTAGGATATATGATTCAATACAGAAATGGCCGAGAACAGTTCTCATTATTGATCCTAACTGCAAACTTTTTGCATTAACAAAACATGAATCAATGGATCTAGCAACTAGAATAATCATGGTCAGGCCAGCTTCCCTGGGAGCGCTCCAAAGCAAGGAGAAGCCCCGCGGACAAGTAGTGTAGATACCGCGGCGCGCACTACTATTAAAAGGTCAGTCTGCCGTTCTGCAAGGTCGCTAACGGCGGCCACGTGTAGTTAAATATGACTTCCTTCATTGCCAGGTATTCGAGACGCAAGCGCTTTTGCAACCTGGCAACGAAGAGAGAATTAAGGGCCCGTGTGTGCTTGTGTACTGAGTCAGTGATTTGATACCCACTCTCCACCCTCAAGGAATAGCTTTGCTTATCCTTCAGGTGCTTTCTTAGATATCTGTTTGGCATATACCACCTATATATGTACTTGCGGCTTTTATGTTCTGTACATCAAATGACTAAATTCACTGTCTATTCCTCGTAACCCAGTTCATTGTTTTAAATTTATTCATGTTTACTGTAAAACTCCTCATTTTTGTTAATTTTTCTATTGCTTCGACCATCCTCTTCATCTTTATAGGGCCATCTACGTAGTTTCGTTAATATTACATAATATTAATACTTATGCGCTGTACATTAAATTCTACTTCCAATCCATTTTCCAAATCACTTAAAAATAGCTACTTTGCCAGAGACTTTATAACCAATCGTCACACACCTTTACATGTGACCACAAAAACTAACAATCAAATCAAATTCAATGTAAGTAAATTAAATTTACATAAATATAATTTTCCATCCATTAAAAATACCTCTTACTCCTCAAATGCTTTAATATTCGTGAAAGTTTAATTCTTCAGTAACTGGCTCTGGTTGGTCCTTCGAGCGGGATTTGTACTAATAGCTACTAAATCCTTAAAGTGTACAGATATTTCATCCAAATACTGATAAAATAACAGATTAACATCCTTCTAATATCATGATCTAAGGCAAAACATTTAGATTTTTATCTAGATATTGCAAACAGACGACATAATAGGTACTAAAAATCTCCCAAGTGTACGAAATTGAACAGAAAGCTGTTATGATCCTCTTTCGGACGTATGTTATAGTGTTCCATTTGAATTATAAAGCAGCAAGCATATTCCCCCTTTTCACTCAAGAAAATATTCATTCCCGTCATTATTCCCTAAAATTCCTCAATCGCAGAGCAACAAGAAAGGCAAAAACTCCAGCCGAGAGGGGACTTGACAGCAGCATTCAGCTTCATTCAAAGCCATAAAACACTAGTCGTAAAAATGAATTGAAATCACCCAAAAAAACACGTTCACTAGCGCAAGCAGGACAGAGCTACATCCAGAAGAGTGCCAGAGCTCGAGGCAGCCAGCGCAGAATAAGTGTCAACGTGTATATTCATTTTGTGTGTACATACAAAAGGAGAACCTATCACTTATTTAAGCAAACAAATAAAAATCAGAGTGAAGCATGGTAAAGTGAACCGACTGAACTTAACAAAAGGCACACATAGCTAGGTTACAGCACGGTATATTAACGGCTGGGAGGGCGGGGACGGCGGCAAAGGCGAAAATCCCCTGTCTACAAGCTAGATGCCTCTCTCTTATTAATCTGCGAGATAATAATCAAGCTACCTCACTCTTTTATTGCGGAGGGTGCTCATATTTTGATGCGTTCGCTTTTAATTGCAATTAACAAGTTAAAACCGAACAAAAGCGAACTGTTAATTACCGTAATTAATTGGAACGCTGGAGTTGACTGATTATGACGGGAAAAAGTAAGCAGTCGTTATTTTCACATGATTTTAATGCCAATTAGGTGGAATGGATGTCGTTTTGTAAAGCGCGCTGAGATGAGGTTTCAGAGGTGAACGTGAAGAGCTACGCAAAAGTTAATTTCATTTCATTTCAATTGTGCAAAGCCGAGCGGCAAGGCAACCGCCTCGCATATTTTCTAATGACGTCCAGATAAAATACGTAGAAAATGTAATCACGTCACGTTTTCCGTTTGGCTTGAGCAAGAGGCAAAGAGGGACGAGAGTCGAATTGAATAAGTACCAAAAGCGGAACAGTCACCAAACCAACCAACACTAGATACAAAAGAGCGAAGGGAAGAGAGCAAACCCCAAAAAAAGAGAAATATCGGAAATACCTTTCGTCGTACAGTTACCGTTTATGAGATGACAACCCAAGGACTACTCATGTGTGAAGTGTTGCGTGTACACACATCATGTATTCAGTGGTGGTGTGTGCGAATATGAGTTTCGGTTTAAGAGAAATTAAAATTTCATTGCGAAAGCAATTGCCATGGCGTTCACATTTGCGCTCGGCAGGACGGCAGCAAGCAGCACATCTACACGTTTACGTAAACCCGAAGCGTTTCAAGTCGATCACATAACAAAGAATTTCTGCAGATTTTGATTGCCGGTTACGAAATACATGTTTGCTTAAAAGATTCTGGTACCTGTGCTGGGTGCACCGTGCCTGAGCCTGCCGCACGGCGGAATTTCGTGTTCTTGGAGCTTGAAACGTGTGATTCACCTAATCGCTGTGTTTAAGGCCAGTGCCAGACCACTTTGCATGCGTATTTGTCCGTTGTTTGTTTGACAAGATGATCTTTCTTCCAGGGGAGCTTTTCGCTTTTCGAAATTTTTTAATGCGATAAATTCAGATTGGCGGCTAAGTGGAAGGGAAAACATTCGGGTGTATCAATTTTATTGGCGTAATAGAGTTTTCACACTGCTTACAGCTTTGGTATCTTTTGTCATAGTTTTGTTTACCTGGACTGCCTAGAACACTTAACATACAAGCAACAGAGGTAAGTGGATTTACGTCATCTTAAGAAACAGACCATTATACTTCTTCCAATTATCATAATTGTGCGCTTAATTTTCAGAAGCTTTATTTGATTGACTACTTATCACGCCAACTTGCTATGGGTCCCAGTACAATGGAAATCTTTGAAAGGTTAGTAAAGCTTCGAATTAAAGAAGATGTCAAAAGAATATTTTCAGATTGATAAATACTGCACACATTGTGAATGTTTAAAACAACCCAGCAGGAAAACTTGGAACCACTTACCAACATATATATATACCATAAGTCGTACTACTTATAAGTATTGATATTGGAGAACTGCTTACAGAATGCATTCCGTAGAGGGCTGGCGGTAAGGTATTATTCGGAAATCACTGGGCTTGAGTGAAATATATGGGAGATATTTTTCACTCAATCGTAAGAGATTAAAGCGAGTCAGAGAACGCGATCATGGTGGGCTATTGCGCGTGAAATTCGGTCAGTTTTTTTGTGGCATTGGTGAATAATGCGTGAAATTTTCAAGTAGCAAAATTCTTAAATAGTGTAATAATAATGTTAATGAACACGGCGTGACATATGATAACAAGTAAGTACAAAATTCATCTTATAAATAAAAATGTTTATTGTTTATAACTCTTTAAAGTTATTGCATTTGCAAATATATGAAACGAATCAGTTGTAGGGTGAGTAAGGGTTGATTAAATTTTACAATCATGTCATATTTCCGTATGATATTTTCCCATATTTAAAAATTAGTTTTTTTTTGGGCGGAGGGGGGGAATGCATTACGCACCTAAGGGGACCAGTCCCCCCGTGTGCCGGACTCCCCACGATACGGGTCTACCGGCTAAAGCCCCCCTCCCTGTCATCTGGACCACTACCCCGGAACCGTCGCTAGACATTACTTCAGGGTAGCGGCCCCCTGTATAGGCTTTCCAAGCCCCCCCAACCCGTCGCCAGATGAGGCGCCTCCCTGAGAAAGGCGCCAGTCCCCCGCTCCACCCGGGAGCATAAGACCAGCGCC
>QYTT01093783.1:0-32792 GCA_006980735.1 Dasypogon diadema | reverse complement strand
CGGCAATGGTATTAGAGGTAAATTCAAGTAGGTTAGTGGTAGTAGACCTATCCGACACAAAACTATGCTAATCAGCAGAGAGAGCACTTTTACTTTGAAGAAACAACTGGGAATGAACTATGGATTCCAACAGTTTAGGTATTTAGGACAATTTAGCTATAGATCTGTAATTAGAAATCTCGGGGAAAAACCAAAGCTTCAGGACATGACCACCGGCGGAGGTACCCCGTCAGGACCCTTTCTCAATATAAGCGATAATGATTTCATCAGATATGAAGGGAGACAAAGCAGCTGCACATGGATGATGGCCAATATGCGTAAAATTGTTAATATCAGATTCAAAGTTGGAAGGATGAAACGCCCTTTCAAAAAATGTGGCAAACATATTGCCACATGTGCCACAAACATAATACTGCTAGAACGCCGATCAAAATACATAGTTGAAAGATAATTATGAACTTTTCTCTTAATGTTGACAAATTTATAAAAGAAGCGTGGCTCAACAAATAGTTTGTCAGTAATATTGATAATATACTCCTCATAGAGAGCGGAGGATAGTGCCTTGAACTCATTGTAGCACACAGTACACCTTTGGTGGTCCAAAGGCCTTCCAAAGCCTATTCCCCCTGTTCTTCAAAGTCCTTAGCTCTCTGTTAAACTAAGGAGGTGATGTAGAATATACTCTTTGCGCTCGAAGGGAACGCAGGAGGGAAACACCTCGAAAATCTTTGTGTAAAAAAGTGAACGTCCGTGTTAATGTCATTGTTACATAGTAAGGGTCTGAAATCGATGGAGACGAGTCTGCTTGACAAGTCACTATGGCTGATATTTTCTAGCTCATAACAGAAGGATATGAAAAGAGGGCGGTGATAGGAGTCAACAGTAGACAAAACAATTGAATTTGGTCCAGCCGATATATTACTTGAATCAGAGGAGAAAATAAGATCCGACTGCATACCCAAAATCTTCCCGACACCGTTCACCTGGTGCACGCCCAAGTTTTGTCTAGAAAAAGAAATCCTGAGGGCGACAAGTTCAACATTAAGTTGAAAAAGCAGGAAGCGATAAAAGGGTACAATTTAAAAGGGTTTTAAATGCTATAAGTACACCACGACCTCGTACGATAGAGTCAGAGTATCTGTCCCTACGGAAAACCTGATAAGACTGCTCAAAAAGTTCCGCATCATAAAAACCTTGACAATGACATCAAAACAACAAGAGATTGAGAATTGCAGGATGCCATTAGTTTCAGTTCTTAGCCCCCTTACATTTTGATAGTAAAGGGGCAGCGTACCTAGTTTTTTTTTCAATTGGGACGGCAGTCAGTTCAGCAGAGCGCAAAGTTCCACCCCTGCCAGAAGGCTTTTTCCGGGGTAGGAACTCATGGGCAATAATGCCATACGGTCAAAAGCCAGGCAAGGATATTAAATTAAAAAGAAATAGTAATAATGGTAATAATTTGCACTATAACCAAAAGTGACGATGTTATGTTATTCCATTCGCAAAATTATTGCAGAGTTGAAAATTCAGCGTACTCAAGAAAAAGATCCTTTTTACTTGGAGAAATTGCGTCCGCTCATTCTGCAGCGAAGATGAATTTTTGTTATAAGATCAGGGAAATTGTTTTTCAACCGGTGGAAAAAAACTCAATATTTGGCTATAATATAAAGTATTGAGAATAACAATTTTAAGGACGTATCGTATTTTGTCCAGCTGCAAGAGTGGTACGTTTTTAAGTAGGGTCCAATTTGTCAAAGCAAGCAAGTATCTATCCATCTATGCACGTGAATTGTATAAAATTGGCTAAGTCTAGGCCTTTGTCTACTTCATTACAAAGGTAGATGTGCCAGAGAATTTATAGTCTTCACCTTTTTGGCCTTATTTCAGTATAAAAACGCTGCCTCGTTTCAATGCCAATTCATCAAAAAATTTTTTTAATAATTTTCCCCATGGCCAGGTTCTTTCGCCTAGAATCAAGGCAATTATGGTATATCAAGGACTTTAAACGAATGCTTCCCAATTTATCTCAGGGCGAAAGAATAATGCTATACACTCAGGAATATTTTCTAGCCGTAATTACGTCCCATAATCCATCTCGACACTTGCGATCATTAACACAACACGAAATGCCAAGGAATTGTGTACCTCACTCCAGTTCAACTTTTAATAAAAACAGAACCACAAGCAGTTTCAGTTCGGGGTGGATGGAGTGGAGAGTTGCGCTCCATGGCGCGTGGTCATAAAAATATTCGCAGTTTGAAATATCGCAACAATTTATTAAAAGATCTCCACCCTCGTGGCTGGGATTCTTGAGAGTTAGGAGTGGTGAACATAAGTTTGGCGATATGCACAGATATAATCCGGAATCCTGAGTCAGGGATCCCCCTCCACACTCCGGTTATCATTGTGGGAATTGCTATCCACGATAATGCGATATCGCAAGTGTTTGTTGCTTGCTCGTAATAAAAGGAATTTATCATGAATATGTATTCCTTGCAAGGGCTCGTTTCCATCTATATTCCCTTTGCCTTTCAAATTGAGGTTGCGAGTGCTCTCACATTAGATGCCCAGAGGGGTTGCCGGCGAATTTAATACTATTAAGGAATTACAGGGAAAGTCTGAGTGCCTTTTCTTCTCCAGGGGATGTATTTTGGGGAAAGATTATACTTTCTTAGCTCCAGGAGAGACAGGGAAAAAAAGAAGGAATTAGAGAACCCCAAAGTGCGTGCACAAGTGGAAAGTTTTATTATAAACTTCAACCCTTATTTGATGGAAAGCCAAGTTCGGGGAAGAAACTAATAAGATTATTTTGTCGTGGCAGAATGCGGAGGGTTCATGCTCAAGATGCTCATGAAGTCAGGAAAATTTTGCATTAAGTGTTCCATTGAAGATTGAAGATTTCACTTAAGGACCGAAGAGGAATGTATTAAGAACAACCATAAGAAACCTGAAATTGTTTGCTAGTAAGACGTTGAGGTTCTTCAACCTCTGGGATATGACCTCTTGAGAGTCATTTATATGTGCAATTTTGGTACAGACCACGTATTAACTTGTCTATGCTGCCTGTAGAGCTGTTTCCCATCTCCTCGAATGGTCTTTGAATAGCTTTTGCTGGATGTTTGCATTCGGAATCCTGTAATATATTTAGAGCTCTGCCAAATTAGTGCACTCATTATGAATAGTAGAAAAATTGAAAGGCTTCAAGTATTTTATTATTGGACGGTCTGTAGTTATTTATTATATTAATATCAAGTAAATTTCAAATTAAAAAAACTAATTAAAGTGACGACGCACATCCATTGGAACTTTTCATACTGGACAAGTTCGATTTTTTCCAATTAAGTACACAGAAAAACGAAGTCACTAGATAACCTGACAAGATGTGGTGTTGGACAAAAGATATTAGACATCTATAATATAATGTAGTAATCGGCAGGTTTTATTTCGCAAATATAGTAAGTTTGCTTTGATGCATCTTGTATAAGTGTTAATTAAAATGAACCTGAAATAAGTGTCCTTTTGATATTTTAATATATAACCATGAATTCTTCACCAACAGAATTCAATTTGAACAACAATATTTCGTCCTTGAAAACATTAATTAATATTTTAATCCTTATATTTGCAGACATTTATTCCAACACTACAGTTAAATCACTGTCTGCAACAAGGACAACGTAGACAACCTGCTTCTCTAATAGAATCATTTGTAGAACAGAAAAGTAAAAAAAGTAAGGCCTAATGAAAGTCAAAGGATAAACTCCTTTTGTGCCTAGGGGAAAAGGTTTCCTCTTAATTATTTGGTCGACCTCCATAACCCTACGAGTCCAAAAATAAATTGTCCGAAAATTTCTTTGATCTTTAGTCGCTGGTTGATGAACAAATGGCCGAGTTGAAAGAAAATCGCATAAAAGCTAAATTTTAAGGGATTTCCACTTTTATTTGAATATTTCAATGGGGGGGTTCTTCAGACGAATAGTAGACAGGGTTTTTTAGGGACAATTTTCTTTCTCTTTTTTCGTTATGCCGAAAAAAAAAAAATCGCATAATTTCGTAAAAGCATCGTTGATGACTCTCTTGATTTGTGGTTGTATTTTATTTTGGCAAATTCATAGGGCATCAGTTAATGGAGAATTTTGACAAATTATTTTGCAAGATAAAAGTTAAGCATTCCAGTTTATGTTCTTTAATTGATGTTTTAAAGATGAAATGTTTTTAAGAACATTGAAGGCGTTTTGTTAATTTAATTGCAGGATTTGTTATACGACTTCTTTGCAGAATATGTGTGGAGCGGAGCAATACGTAACTAAAACGTTTCAGAACATGCGGTGGTTCTGAAGTTGATTACCTCTTCAAAAACAATTGGTATAGGTAAATACAACCTAAAATTTCGTTATATGGACACATTTGGTGGTTGTTGACTAATCGACAGGTAGAGGTTACATCAACTTAAAAATTAACGTGTCAATTGACGAGTAGTAGTTTGAGATTATTGTAAGAAGAAACCTACAATTGGAAATAGCAGAATATACGCCGTTGGTATAAATAATAAAGATAAAGTGGATCAAGGTTTGGGTGGAACTACAGATGAGTTCCGCTTACAAAAGACACCAAAACAAAGTCATGATGTCAATTCTCAAAGCTAAAACAGATTTTTACTAGGGCAGCCGCGATATATAAAGTAAGCTAATGTATACTCAAAAATAAGGGTCCGAGTATTGAACCCTGGGAAACTTTAAATATATCAAGCATAAAATCAGAAGCCGCTGTTCTACATATAGATTTCTGAATAATATTGAATAAAATCTTCAAACTAATATCTGCACTGCCCGATAATTGCAAGTGCAAGCATCATATTACACAAAATTCATGAGAAAAGATAACTTTCTGGCTTGAAGTCGTACCCAAAACAACAAGAATAGACATTTCTTGTCTTGCGGTTGAATCTACCAGATTAGGCTTTTATATCCAAGGCTAGTTATTCGTGTTCCTAAAGGTTTTGCACATAATAAAGTAGTTTTCTTTGTAATAAAGTAATTCTCGCTGTGGACGGGGCTCATAATATTCATGGTGGCAGCGGTGGGATCCCTATCTTTATTGGATCCAGTTGACCAAGTTTTTTTTTTATCCAAATTCAATAGTAAACGAAGCTTAAAATCCCGAACGCGAGAATACAATTTCTCAAGATAAAACATTAGAAAACAACTTTACTCATTCGACGGACTCGGTGCCTGAGGTATTCTACTCCAGTAGCTCATCACCTTGAATTTTTAACCAAAACACCAAAATATCTGGAGAATTGCTACACGAGGAGAGGGTAAAGCGTTTGTAACTTTTTCATCATGCTGTGGATTTCCGTGTAAGTGCCATAAAGTTTCTCGTGCTTAGTTACAGGACAACCTTTGGAGAAAAATAACATAAAATAAGATTTATTAGAATTTTCGTCGACATGTGGTGAATTTCGTAATTCTTGTGGCAAAATAGGAATTTCTCTTTTTATAGAAGTACATCATATACCTGGAAAATTATATAAAAGTGCTATAGAGGAAAGAATTGTAAAAAAAGGAGAGAGAGAGAGAGAGAGAGAGGAAGGAAAAATATTTTTAACAAATCAAATTTTTAGTGATTCTTGTACAAATTACAATAAACAATGACTTTTTTACTTTTTTTGAATTCTTTTTTCAAATATCAAGTATAGATCCCTAAATTTACTAGTCTTTATCGTTAACAAAATTTGTTCTGAAAAACTATCTAACAGTCATATTACTGACGACAAATCTAATTTGTTTACATTTCATCTTGTTTTCAATAAGATTTGCTATTTTCATCAACATTTATGAGGTTTTCACAAATAGCAGGCTGTTCCCCTTTAGACAAAATAAATTAAGGTTAATTTCACTTCGCTTCATTAATTTTTACGGAACAGTTGATTGCACGCCATCATAACACGCGGTTAGCGTAGTCCACCATAATTTTTGTCCAGAATTAATGTGTCTCGCCTTAAATATTGAAAGTGGGTATTTAAATCGGTCCATGTAAATTGGAGATAGCTAAATTTATAATGTCCTTGTAAATTGTGTGCTGTAGTTATATAGTTAAATTTCGTCCTGGAAATCCTGGTTATAATCGAAAATTTCGCTAAAAAATTCATTTACAGCAATTGTTGACGGCCCGGGCGTCATTGAAAATAAGATTGAAACTAGGTCCTGGGAACAGGACTACCGGGCCAATGTTTGCAATTGTGTAAATGAACCACTGTTTAATTGGCTGCTTGTCAAATTTACATGGGGGACAAAATGTCCACGCCACACCCACGTTTTAATCGAACAATTAGTAAAAATTAATTATTTAAACACACACAGTCCCTTTAATTAGTTTTGTCACAGTAGATTGAGTTTTATGAAATTTTAATTCCCGTTTCGGAGTTATCCCGTGGAGTAAAATTGAGTTGTAGAGAAATAATTTAGGGTGAATTAATCGCTGCTCGGAGATGATTGGTTTTCATAGTTAGAGGGGACGAGGAATCATTTCTTGTGGACTGATGTCGATTAAAATTGTAAAATTGTGCCATTATAGAAATTAATTTGCAGCGTTTACTTTCCTAAATTTCTTATCCAATTAAACAAGTTTTGTGTATTGATTCCTGCTCACGAATTAATTTCTTTAGGTCTTATATCCGACTGAAATTTGTCTTGGTCATTTTGAAAATAGATATTAGTATGGAAACCATCTACGAGCTTTTCTTTGCAATGCCTGAAAACCATTTTAATGATGGATTGATACGCGTCCCTGATTATGAAAGACAAAAGGAACTTATCAGGAGGCATTCCTTTTTTGCAATTACATTCATTTAGCCAGATAAACCTACAGCCTTTCTGATATTTGACATCATTGTCATTATATTAATTTTGATCTTTGTTTTAGTTTTTCAATTGATCACAGAGTTGTTGAGAGATCTACATATACTTCTACCCTTTTTCTCGCCGCTTCAGAGGTCTTCGAACAAACATTGATCAGGGCACTTCAAGGAATCGACTGGTATACTGCATATCACCAAGTCACCTAGAGACACTTCAAGACCTGCCACATTTCTGAAACCATCAAAGATCTATTGAAAGTCAGAAATAACTGGTCCAGACAGCGTAAAGGAATATTTCGTAGATACTTAAATAGGAGTAAATAAATAATGAATACGAAGAGAGAAAGAGTTCGAAATGAAAAGAACTCTGCGTTTAGGCATAGACATTGAGCCTACAAAGAGATTCATACAATAATTGGTCGGTGGTCAAGCGGGCTGAGGCGTATGTCAACAGTTTTTCTCCTCTGTTGGCGCAGGTTCAAATGCTGCACAGGACGCTATGATGTATCAGGGTACTAGTGATCGATGCAATTATACTGAGTGAGAATTACACTGAGAATTGTACTTATAATGTACAATGGGATGGTGTATAGTAATTTCATCCCGAAAATAGTGGTTCATTTGCAATATTTGTCAGGCTAAAATTTTCCAATCTCCGCTTCCCTAATTCTCCTCCGTCTAAGCTGTGCTGTGTACATCATTCCATAGACCACGCTTCGTTTGCGTCATCAGATACTATCTTGAAAAAACTGAGGAAGAAATTCTGCGCTGGTTGTCTTGATATCGATCTTTAAAACGCTTTTGACTCCAATTTCAATCTATGCCTTATGAAAATTCCGCCTCAATTTTTGACTAACAGAATTGCGAGTATACTGATTAGTTCTGGTCTTTATCAAGTCAGATCTGGTGTATGTCATCGGTCCATATTATGATCTAAACTCAATTCTACTGACGAAAATAATTGTTGAACTTACATATTTGTCAGTTTGTTATTCCCTGAGCTTAGGCAATACCTTAGAAAGAAAAAGTTTTGATTTGAATTCTTAGTTTTTGATTAAATGCTTCCTCAAAGTATATCAAAAATATCTTTGAAAAAAATGCTCAACGAAATGAGGAAGATCATCAAATCTGATGTTGCCCATTTAGTGATGATTTTCTTCCACTGTCTAGGGAAATCGAAGAACTAAAGTCTCAAAATGGAACCTTAGAGTTGCCATTATAAAGCTTTCTTTATAAAAAAGTACTTAATCGATATATATCGACTATGTTGTGTAATAAGATCAGTGAAGAGAACGATTAGGTTTACCCATATCGGTATCCGTGCGGGCTGAGGTGCACGTCTGCAGATTTTTTCCTCTGTGGGCGTGGATTCGATTCCAGCAAAGGGTACGGTGATTTATCTGGGTTCCAGTTGTGGAGGCAATTCTATAGACGAGAATTTTGAAGCTTTGAGATGTTGCACGATAAAAATTTCATGCCGAAAATTGTGACTCACTTCTAACAATTGTCAGGTTAAAATTTCCAAATTTCCTCTTCCCCAAAATTTCCCTTCGCCTAATCTGTGCTGTGCGCATCATATGGTTGTCCCCTGAGCTTATTACAGAGGAGAATTTCAGTGAGCACACGAAATATTTTGCTGATCTTAATTTGCATTGGATATCAGTTACAAGAGATACATACTTTGGTAGAGTAAGAGGGGCGCGGTTTATGGCCTAAAGAAAAATAGTGCGATTTCAGGACATGCAAGATTTTTGGGACAGATTAGAAATTATTTCGTCATGTGATGAATGGTTTAAAATTCTGTACCAAATATTTATACTGATGGGAAAAACAAATATTTAAGAATGACCAGGGCTTCGCCCAAATGACAGACAGGCAGACAGATAGACGGACAGCTATAAAACGACTTCCTTTTATTTTCCATTAATTTATATGTAGTTGATTTTTTTTGTATCATGAATATTTTTAGATGTTATAAACGCGTAATCTTATAATGCTTTACATCTGTGGGTATAAAAACCTGTTTCACATTGACTGGGCTGCTAAATTTTATTAAGCTAATCGTCCCACTGAAATGTGATTTATGTGACCTGCGCGGTTGATTAAATGTAGAAAATAAATTTTAAATCAATTTTTGCTCCTACCGTATAACTGGTATCCATTGGATGTAAGAACATGTCGTCATTCAGTTCAATTAAATAAAATCGTCGGTTGGAATTGGTGAAGTGGCGATGCCAACTACGCGAATATTCATTTTGCACTTTTACAGCCCACTTACATCCAGAATCTATTCGTGTTCGTTGAAACTATTTTTCCAGGGCCGAATTGAAACCCTCCTGCCAAAGTCCATTAAGATTGCTTTTATCACTTGTGGATGACATGAATATTCATTATCTTGACAGAAAGCAGTTATCACATATTTATAAAGGAACGTGGGTATTCCAGTAAGGATTACGACACCAAAAACCGAGCTACCTCTAAACAGGTCCTCATTTCATATTCAATGGGGCTTTACGGGGCGACAGGTGATCTGCATCAAAATTTCGGTCCTCAATCGTCAGTGGTGGGTCCCACTTAAGTGAAAACTCAATTACTGCATAACATCTGTCCTTCCGCTGCACACACTTAACCGAAAACAATTTGCTCATCAGTATTTGCTCGAAAGCTGGAATTACGAAACTCCCAGGCTGGCACAACTAAACATCATTAAAGTTTCGCCAACGAGTCTGAATAATTTCTGAATTATCCTCTCATCAGAGTGTAATGGGGGCTTACCGACATTACCTGAAACGTGAACGTTGACCTACTTCGATGGAACATGTCTGCACCTCCGGTACACCCTGTAGCTTGTACTGTACAGTATATACAGTACACTCAGTGCATAGAGTAGTCGTCAAAGCAACAATTACGTCATACATGGGTACCCAGCGAGTACAATTACTCCGTTCATACGTGCCAGAGCCACCCCGAAAGTGTTCTTTGTTTGCGTTTGAGGTTTGAGTCAGCAGGGTGGGAACGTTCGGGGTAAGTTTGTATGCGCGCAATTCATATAATGCGGTGCAAAAATAGGAAAAATTATTCCTGCAAACTTAAGCCATAGAATGCCCTTCACAGAAGTTTTAATGACTTCACCGTCGAAAGGAGCAAAAGAATGGGTTCCAAGAGGTAAAAATCTTACGGGCATTTTTTGGGGCGTGCAAGTTTTCAAGATTTTATGCCATGAATTTGAGTGGGGTCAGGTGATGTAAATGACTGTTTTGCATTGCTGAAGGGCGTTTATCACACGACAAAAATTTAAGATGACTTTAAAGAAGAGTTGTTCATGGGATGCCCGGAAGTTTTTATGTGACCAGGCAACATTACTCCTAGAGTTGGAGGGTAATGTTCTGGACTCAGAAGTTTACACAACTTTTATGGGAACAGATAAATCTGTCACAGGATACACTTTTCTGGACCTAATTGAGAAAAGAACTTTTATGTGGAAGATTGAAAATTTTTGGTGTTCCAAGATTATAAGATTTTGAATGGAAAATCCAATGTTTCTCGTATGTAAGCCTTTAATTACGGAACTCGATTGAAGCGAACCCTTTCAGTTCAGCTCTGTGTGATACCCCATTCCATAATACACTCTTACATATTTTCTTTCTGAAGTCAAAGAAATCTATGCCAGCAGATATATGTCTTCCACAACTCCTTAGAAGCAATTAAACGTTCATTCCAATATTACACACGTCTTCTTGAGACAACACTACAACAGGCATAGGCATAGCCATGCTGAAGAAGGTTCCCTTCTCCGGTATGCAAGAGTCTAAGACAAATGTTTACGACATCGAACACCATGAGATCAGGTGCAACTCTTAGATTAATTAGGAAGTCTATAGTAACTTCACCCCAGGGACCATCTTTTGTTCCATGTTCAATCAACCGTCGCAAACTGCACGGACAGGCTCTGAAATATTCACGAGAGCTTAATGGATGGAAAGTTGCAATGCCTTCGACTACTGACTACTGATGCCGACACCGACTATAGGTGGTTCGTTCACTATAAGTGGTGAGGAGAACGCAGGAGCGAATGTGACAAATCAATTCACTTTGCATTAGTGAGATTAAATTTTATGCAAGTTTCATGTTCATCACATGTGTAAGTCTGTCAACGACTTCCATTTGGAGGTGTAGTGTGGTTTCTTAGAAGGGTGTTTATTTCCTGTGAAAGGTTTTGCTGAGCATGCAAGGGTGGAATGTAAGGCAACTCCCTTTTCTATGCATGTGCAGAAGGCCCATAAAAGTTGTTAATGGAATTGAACTGCTGCTAAGAAATTTAAGGGTTACTTCGTTGTTTGCTTTCAAACGTTTGCGTTATGCTAAAAGATGAGTTGATTTTCATCAGGGTTTATGCATCTCTTTTCCAGCAACAACAAATAAAGTAGTTGCAAATACAATAATCGAGCCAAGCATTATAGGTGGATGAAATCCCGGTCCATCTTAGAATTTCTAGTGAAACCAGGTTAGATCCTGAATACGAAACAGAAAAGAGCATGTTCCGCCGATTAGAAAACGTGCTCTGATTCCTTTCGCATTTTCGATTACAATAAATTCTGAGAATGTCTCATTTCAAATGTCTAAATACGCAAATCTCGTTCGAATTTTATATGAAACAAAAAGAATTTTTTTTAATATCCCAGAGTCCCTCACTGTTCAAGAAAGAATTCGATACAGGCAGAGGGTAGATTTCTTAATAAAGATAAGCGCGATTCAAATTCTGATGGTCCTCTTGAAAAGTAAAAAGCTCTAACTTATCTACCCCTAATGAAGCCCCGGGTGTACGAGCCGTACGAGGGTGATCAAACCTTATAAGTCACGTCCAATCGAGATAAGTGCCCCCGTCCCCTACGACATAAGGAAAGTAATGACGCTGGTCTATATCATGAGTTAATCAAATGTCACACTAAAATTAATGAACTGTCTGAAGTTGTAGATAATTTTAAATGAAATCAACTTCAGAGTGCTAATTCTTATAAATAGGAAACACGTAGGAATCGAGGGGAAATAGGATTTCATAGCCACTGCTATGGCGAAAGAAGCATTTTGATTTGATGTTTGAGTTTCTCCGGCTTTTTCATACTACCATGATTTTTTTTCTGCAAACACGATTCTTAGGTAGTATTGGCTTCTTAAGTCACTAAAGACCTAGAAGTTGTTGTTCGAAGTGCCTTAGGGTTCCGTTTTAGGTTAGATATTAGTTTAGGTCCTTCCATCTAGTAATGGCTCCTCTTTTTTCAAATCCTCTCACCATTGTCTTTGGGATTGCTTAATAATAATAACAATGTCAGTATTGTTCTCACCTAGCTTGGTTTCATGGTATAAATTTTAATTCTTTTAAAGGTTTTTCTGAAAGATTGTATTTCCTCTCAGTAAATGTTTTCTCTACTGTCTCATATTGGCATTCTATTTGGCGCCGTATTTGACAAAAATACTTGTGCCGTCTTTTCTCATAGATTTGGGTAATATTGGATTTTTCATAACATAAGAAATGTTCCGAAGCATTCAGGTTATTGTTGGTATTCAGATAAGTTTCATCTTTGTTTATGTCAAATTAGCTGGGTTACTTGATTTGGCATAGAATTATTTTTGAGGTTGCACAAAGATTCTTCGGTCGGCTGCTCTAAGAACCCTAAGATAGCATCGTAATTGAAATGATGAGTTCCTTCCTTTTGGCTGGAAAAGTAACAGTTTCAAATATCATTAGGACAGAGACAGGTATTCTGTTCGTGTCAACTTGACTTGACTGCTGGGATAATAGCCAACGAAGAGTTTGGAATGAAGAATTTTGTTATCCTCTACTCTGCCATCCTCGAATAAGTCTCTGCCCCATCGCTCGATCTCAACCGTTGTCGACTTTAGTCATTCCATGGTGACTTGATTCTCCTGGTGAAGATCATTCACCACGGTTTGGAGTACCACATCGTTTCTTCTCCAGTATCTTCTTGAGTATGGCTTTCTTTATAGTCTCTGGTTGTTTGGAAGTTTAACAGCTTGTCCAAGAAATTCGCTGTTGGGATATCCATTCTGATACCTTTGAGTGCAATTAGAGAATCTAAGGATATTCCAAACGTCATTATAGACGTCTAGATGCAAATTGTAAAAATTGTCTCATAGGTGACATATTTTTAGTGTTTCCCTGTCCAATGCAGATATTTGTAGAGCCTATACTGAAAAGTTAGGCATTAATATTTTCTGGTCTTTTTTATTTACACAGCTTTTGGAGATGTTACAAGTGGAGGGCTCTGAAGATCGCCGCAAAAAGTAATCCATTCCTAAGACAAATTCAAGTCTTTAGATTTCATTGGTGCTTAGCTAGAATTAATCCTATGGAATAAATGAATGGAACAACTATTTGTTATCATGAGCAAAATATCCTGGAACTCTCCGAAACTATCCGTAACAAAAATGGACTAACAAGGAAAGCTTTTGAACCCTTGTCTTTCCCTAAATTCTATTTATTTCAAAACAAGTGTTCAACGTAATGAAGGTTTTTAGTGGTTTTCCCTTATCAGGGCGGAACTATAAATCACGAACTTTACTACCAAAAAAGGAATTGTGGTGCTGTTGAACGTGAGTAAGTGAGAGCGAACAGTAGACAGGAACCCGGGATTCTGGATGATTCCTAACCAAAGTACATTTGTGTCCTGAGAAGACAAGAAGAAATTCGTTATCTTCACAATAAGCAGTTTCTGAGGGGAAAAGACAAAACTTTTGCATTACACGACTCCAGCATGATAAAAACAACTCCAAGTAGTCACTCAGCTGTCGTAGCAGCATTGTTTGTTCCCATCAAGAAAATTTATCGTTGCCTTATTTTGTTGTGTACTCAAATGGTAGTCAGGGAGTGAATTATGTATCCAATAAAACTTATATCTCAGGCTGAAACTTTCATGGAGAGCTCCTACTAAAAAGGTTATAGAAGTGCTAAAGGTCGCTATTATGACAAGTCGTCTCTTTTGGATACCATCAAAACTTTTCCCCGGTTATTGCCCTTTGATTCGCTTTTATGAAGTTCCCAAGTAATTTGAAAGGGGTGAAATGTGCCTCAGGTTCCCCCATAGTCGTACTAACTTGGCAATTTCAGGAGAAATACACACTTTATACGGCAGTAATAATAGGAGCCGGGTAAAGTTTGTATTGATGTTATCTTCAAGAATGTAACATTCACCGCACATTATAATGAGGAGTCTGATGTGATCCTCTGGGGGTGCGATACGAGAAATGTGCTTCCACTGGTTAAGATTGCAAAATTGTATGTTGTGTCCTTCATGACCAAAACTGTTAAAAGTTTATCTTTGATAATCTTAAGAAAAACGTTGTTATTGGTGATAAATATGCATGAAAGGATCTGGGCCGTGGGGGCTAAGGTAATAACAGCAATTACCCTGTGGCACTATCAAAAGTCTCATTAAACGCCAAACTAACCAATAAAGTCACTTATTGCCCGTTTTGTAGGGGTTTTAATATTAATTTCTTCATCCCTCCGTGGAATATCACACATCATTTTGATACAATGATCCATGTTGCCCTTACTTACAATAGTATCTACGTGGATGGGATTCTTACTATGTAATTGCTTGTGTTCCCCCATTCAACTCATAAAAGATCCAAAACTTTTGTAATTATCTTTCAGAAATGAAATAATTCAAATCAGTCCGAAACAAAAAAATAACTTTTTCAATAACTACTACATCTGCCGCACAAATAAATTCTTTGTAACAAATATAAATTTCAGTCGGAATGGAAAAAAAGTAGAGAGAAGAAAATCAAGCAGAAAAATTCCATCGACTTTTCCTTAGCAAAAGACAAGGATCTAAGAAAATAAAATCCCGACGTTTGTCAAGCTAATTGAGTGTAAACATTTACCAGAGAAGTTTAGAGTCGGCAAGATACGGCTTTCACACGCCCTCCAAAGTGTTGAAATAGAAAATAAGTGAAAAGTTGAAAGCCGTTGTATGGAAAATCAATATGGCCAGGTGGAAATACAGCTGAAACGAAAAAAGAAAATTGGAGGACACTTTTAGGAATTCGAAATTAGTTTTTCACTGCTTCGTTGTTGAATATATGAAGACGTCTAAATTGGTGTTCCATTGACACCCTTAGGTTTTGTGGGGGAGGTATACGAGCATAGGCGTCAGGCCAGTAGGAGTGGTATGGTGGTTGTTATTGATATTGACAGGCTTATCTGAAATTTTCGGCTGCCATTGACTCCTATTTGGATATTTAAATTTGCAAGGCTTTGACGGTATCGTAAGAAATGTGACTTCGATTTAAAAAGTGATTGTTGGGTGACAGGAAAAGCGTTAGACAATTATTGGGTTATTGTGATATCTGATCTGGCTGTTGAAATTCAACTGGTAACTTATCCAGTTCTTTCCGTCGCAGTTCAATTCCTAGATATTTGCCTTCCAACTTCTAGCGATAGTCTGACATGGTTTTTCACTTTTCTTCACTATCCTTATACTAAACGCTCATAAATTCCAAATAGAATGTAATAGAAGTTCCCCTCGCCCCTTTCCTTGTGTTGCAATTTTGTTTTGATGGGAAGTGTTTCTAAAGAAAAATACGGAAGTTGAAAATCAGTATATGGTGCGTAATTTTTGTAATAAAATTAAAAAAAAGTGGAGGGAAAATATATAAGCAAATAAATAAATTAGTAGTGGCCGCAGTTTCTTAGGCTGATGTCTTTCGGAGTAATGATATAAGAGTAAAACTTACGTGGTAGTATCTCTATGCTTCAGAGAATTGTTTTTGACGAGTATCGACTCAACCGAACGTATACATTGCCTTGTTGAAACAATTTATAATTCCTCTTTGCAGTCTCTACTTATATTTCATACTAATTGCAACGTCAAGGTGTTTACATTTACTGTAGCCGTGATATCACTATAGTACCATACATTATCACGACCATCATAGGCCTTTTGCGACAGAAGCCATCTAATTCAGCTCAGGCTAGAACAAGACTTTTAACAAAGTTTTCCTCTAGGCGTGCCACATATTTTGCACAAAACAGATGCTAACTGGGTTTTTTTGGCAGTAAAGTACAGAGTTCTCATATACTAACTGCGTTAAATTAACTCGGTTACTTTAATAAGAGTTAATAAGCTTACTGGGTAATTTAAGTAATCTACGGAAAAATAGATGGCGCTTATTCAAAGCTTTTGTGTCTATAAGTTGATTTTGCTTATTATAGCAATTAAAATTAACACAAATGTCGGCAAAACTAACAACAAGATCAATTTTAAGCTAATAATGACCTTTACTTATCTCGGGTACGCTTAAAAAGAGAAAAAAAGAAGAAGAGTGCACTATGTACTCCATGGATTCATATCTTTCTTTTGAGCTTTCATAACTCCGTTGCCAAAAAAAGCATAGCTCATGTGTGTTCTTAAATTTTTAATCTTTTGTACACATTTTTAATTTTTGTACACATGAACCAACACCAGCACAAGCAATGATCATTTATGCACTATTTTGAAGGATTTGAACAAAACCTATTCTTATTAGATCAATGGAAAATGCGCTTCAAGTCAGATTTTAACCTAAATGCACAGTCTTCCACTAGATCCACAGGTCGCGGAGTGTAGAACTGCGCTCCTCAGCTTAAAAATATCATATATATATATACATTTTTTAACTACCTCGGCTAGGTCATTAATATATAATGTGAACTGTAGAGGACTATGTACAGAGCCTTGTGGTACACCAGAGTTATTTCTGTCTACACAAAAGGTTGCATACAAGTGAAATAGCTGTACGACTGAGTTTGAAATTATATGACAATTTATCCAGGAACTTTTTGGTAATATTAAAACTGTTCAAGAAATCGAATAAGGAGAAATAGGAAATAATCTCTTTATTAAGGGTAAAACGCACATCCCTAGTTACCTTTACGCACAGTTTCACTACTGTGGTTTTTATGGTAGCCAGACAACCATGGTGTAAGGAGTCCATTAATTAAAACTGATTACATATAAAATTCCTAAGTTCTTTAAAAACGGAACGGAGTATGCTTATGGGTTTTATTTGATGATTACCGTGAGATCCTCTTCGATTTCGTGTAAATTTTATTATTCCCGATCAGGGTGAAGCGTCGAAACGTACTCTAGATGTCGTGCACCATTAATAACTCCTTCAAGAAAAGAGTTATGTGATTAGGATCGATTTGGTGGTTCTACTGCCGTTCGTCACGTTTGCTTTCGCTCTTCGAGCCCTGCAAAATACCACAAAAAGTGTTAAAATTTTGGAAGTTTTTCCAGTAGTGTCCATTCTGAATCACAAAAGCCCAAAATCAAAAATCCTTTTAGGAGTACGTGTCGTTATTCTGGTACAATAAAATCCTACTCACAAAACTATTTCCACGCTAGTTGATTGGGGCTCAGTTCTGCAGATACACTCCTCTATAGAGGTACCAGTGGTTTAGGCAGTACCTTCAAAGATCACAGTCCACAATCTGAGCTAAAATCCGATAAAATTTGGCTTTTTCAACAAAACTTAATTTTGGGTTCTTCCAATAGATTTCCGAATTCATTTTGAATTCTGAACTTTTTTTGCTTGAGTGAAAAATTTCGCCACTAAAATCTCTTCCAAAAATTGTTTAAATTAAAATATCGAGCAAACATTTCTTTCCTTTGCGAGACTTCCTCGTCTTCGAATCTCACCCTTTTGTATCTCAATAAATTGTCAAGAAGCCATCAACGTTATATTATGGTTTCAAAGAAACAAAAATAGAAGCAATAAGTAGTAAAAACCGAAAGTACTCAATTTTCATCATCACCTGAAAGTCTCGTTGAAAACTCAAGGCACGCTTTGCTGGCTTTTGAAATCAAGGACCTCTTCCTAATTCGATGAAAGTAAACGAAAGTTTGCCAGACACTTAAGCAACAAACACACGAAATTCTGGAATCGTATGCTTTCCACCCTGGGCCTGAAGTAATTCATTTAGAGAAATTACATTCGTAGTCCGTGTGTGTTTGTTGCAGTGGTGGGGATATAGAGACAGCTCGGGAAATGATATTTACGTAACGTAACTAGTTTTGACGTCTAATTGGGTTTGGTTATTTTGGGATAAACGTTTCAGCTGAGATGTAACACTTGCAGGCGGATGGGAAAGGATTAAGCCATTAGGAGTCTCTTCAACTCTTGTCAACTTTTAATGAATTAATCGAGACAACATTCTGTTCGGAAAGTTGATTTGGCTTAATGGGTATTGACACTTGAAGAATTTGGTTTTTTTTGCAGTAAAGGTGATGAAAATCACTCTTTGAATCCCTTGGAAATTGAATTCCTTTGAATTGAGGTCTGATATGCTGACGAATTACGAAAATACGAAATTTGTTAATGGCCACTTTCCTTGTATTTTTGTTTTTCAGCATCCTCCTTGAAGAACAGTAGCCAGTGGCTATTTCTCAATTTTCCTTAAATCGAGTTTCGTTATTTTACTGCCACTTTGTTTTGTCCCTTGCTCCCCACAAGACGAACTCCATCCCACCTGTATTGATTTTAATGGTCGTCCTGCAGTCAAATCTGAAAACTGATAAGCCCCGGTTTTTCCATTTTATTCTGGTGTAAATGATTTCCAATTTCATTTCAACTGGCTGAGGATATAAAGGAGTCAAGGAGAGAAATAGCCTGCCCGCTGGCTATAACCAAGGTACACGTCCCTTCTCGAATCGAAATAAAATTCATCCCTCCGTTTAAATAAATAACCTAAGCAGACCATACCGACATTGGGTAGTCATAAAACACTGCAATCTTAAGTGCGGTAAATACAAGTGCAATCACCTGAAGGGAAAAGAAAGTGTGGGGGCGGCAGCAAATCGTGCTCTTCTCGTATATACCCAGCACCAAGGAAATTTTCGTACACAACGTACATACCTGGAAGAATGGAAGGACGTGCTTACTGAAAAACCGACCCCTGAAGGTACGAAACCCATAAAAAAGTTATATGATACCTCAAGGGGGAGGATGTAGACAAAAGAAATCGCATTTGCAAATCTTTCATCGTTTCTCATCTTCCACCAAGGTCCTTGTTGGGCAATGCTTACGGCATGGGCTTGTAGAATTCTTTAAATCACTTAAGAGCGAGTAACTGCACACGTAGAGGTGAAGAAAATGTTATTAAAGTAATTAAGACGTTTACGAAGTCATTAAGCGGCTTTACCTAATCTTTTTTGCGGGAGACTAGTAGGAATCTGAGCCTGATATGAGTTCCTTGATAGAAGGAGAAAATAGCGCCATAACCGTGCTCGTATATGGGATTGTATTGTTCTATATTAGCGCATAAATATCTTGAAGAATGTCGAAATTTGGCTTTTTGATAATTAAGAAGGGTAAATAGGATCTGCCAGAATAATGAGCATAAATTTTGTCAAAAGTTAAGCTGCTTAATATTTCATTATTGTGTTAATTCACTATTTTGTGTTGATGAGATGAGCAAAACTTAAATCGGTTAAGCTGTGATTCATGGGATAAATACTATAAAGTAGAAAATTTTCATAATCACAGAGTATCAATGTGTATCAAATTTACTTTACTTGTCTTGTGTACTGACTGAACTTTTGAATCAGTCCAGATTCGTCATACCATAGCTTTTTCATCTAATTTTTGTTTAAGGAATTGTTCAGCACCTCCTTTCTGTAACTATCAAATAAAGAAGTTTTCTACTCAAACTTTGATCAAATCTGGACTTTATGGTAGATGATCCAATTCCTCGAAGCCGAGCGCATTTTCGTGTAAGAGCAGTACTTTTCAGGATATTTTTGCTCTCATTTTCTCGACAATGGATTTACATAACTTCCTTGAACTCCAGCAGCAAAATACCTTCAGTATCCCAGAAAACTATTGTCATGACCTTTCTGGTGCTTTGTGTGACCTTCGCTTTTTCGACACTGGTTCTCCCGAGCGATGCCACTCCATTGAGTCACTTTTGGACAGAGGATCATGGTAAGAAATCATAGTTTCATCTCCTGTCACAATCTTATGGAGAACACTGTCTACGTCGTCTTTACACAACTCCAAAAATTGCTGACACCACTCAACTCGCCGTACTTTCTGCACTAAGAAAAGAATTCGTCGTACACATTTTGCGCTGATTTTTGTCAAACCCAGTAGTCATGAAGAATCCAGAGGACACTTGTTTTCGTTATCCCGATTTGTTCTGTGATTTTGTGAGCCTTTAACCCCTGATCCGTCAGAACAGCATTCTGTACCAAATCTATAAACATTTTCGCCATATCTTTAATTGTGTTAGTGAAGGTATGCAAAAATCAATATTATTTTCCTTTCGTCAATTAAAATATCCATTTTTTGATTGAATATAGCAAATCGTCGGCCTAATCCTAAAACCTCCTAAGTGCCAGAACTAAAATTGTATAGGGGAGCGGGAAAACTTTACAATTTATATATTTACGAGCTTTTTACACTACATTTTTAAGGGATTTTCCGTTTTTCCAAAATTTCTAAATTAAATTAAATTAATAATAATTTAAATTTCATTGATACCTTGCGGCTAGTGTTGCCGTTTGCGATCAAAAACACGCAATCGTAAAAAGTGGAGTTACGAGGGTTTAGGATTAGGCCGACGAAATATTAGTTCTTAAGCACTTACCACTAATTCTAAAGTAAATTACTAACAAAAAATATTAGCTTGGCTCATGTGAAAAGTTAACCATCGGTGTAGGTGTAGAACTTTCTGTGTATTTGAATTGTTTTATTACGCTTCATAATAAAAAAAAAAATCAAGCTTAATAAACGTAACCATCTACTTGTATATAAAAGAATATCACATAAGAACAAAACAAAGTTTTCTTCTCCGTTGAGTAGAAAGATTTACATCGCGCAATTTCCTTTAATATCAATCCTGGATTAACTTCAACAAACAATCCAAACCATTCCTTAGGTGAAACAATTCCAACAATCGTCAAAACTTGTCAGAAACAAGAAAATCCCAATTTCTAAGCGACCCGTTTAGCAAATCTTGACAAAAGTTTGAATGAAATTTCTCAACGAACACAATTATTGGATAAATTTGTTTTTTATTGAACAACTACTTAAAAGTAACTCTTGTTTCGGGAAACTTCTCTGAAAACATTTAAAGACTTTCCCTGCATACGATTTTTGTATTTTGTCTTGACTTCCCAAGTCCCGGAGCTTAGCAACATTTTAAGCTCCGGGGCTTAATGTCCCATTTACAAAAGTTTTTAACCCGTTTCTCTTCAGGAGCAGCTAAAAACTTTTCATTTCACTTGGCAAAACTCATTTTAATTCAGTCGGAAAACTAGCAAAGTTTCCTAGCGGCTGTGCGGGGACGGACGGGTATTAAAAGCTTTTCGTGTCTTTCGGATTTTCTTGCAAAATCTTCTTTTTTCCTTCTTTCATTTTTGATTTACGTATTTCCCAGAAGTCCAAACACTTTTGCTGTAAACACGCATTGTTGGGGTATAATTGAGAAAAGTTTTGATTTTGCAGCACTCAGAAAGGAAAAATGAAACATAAAGATTGCGGGAGGGAACCAGGGAACCCCCTTTTCTTATATTATATGGTTACACTCCATCCCGATTCCCGAACCGTCGTCTGTAGAGGGCAACTGACAAGTGAGTTGATCTATTCTCTTCAGGATTGTCGTCCGGTTGTCAATATCTTAATTAAAAGGCAGTTGGGAAAGTTCTCCTTGAAATTTGGTCGGGAAAATTTCTTTGGTTCCCATTCGGTGCTGACATACTGGAACCATTTTGGGGGGCTGCTGTGAATGGCGATGTCATCACCGGAAACTGCTTTTCAACCTTTTCAGAGTACAGTTTTGTGGTATTTCAGCGACCAAAACTTTCCTCCCCCAATTTCTGTTTATCGGGAAAAGTGATTACATCACTTTGAATAGTCTGCCCACACCCGAAAACTTTCAACATTTCACCCTCTGCGCTGCTGTAGTCTCTGGTGGATGTGCATGTCGGTGGCTCCAGGTTCCATGTTCCATGTTTCAGGATCCAGGCACCAAAACTCTTCGCTGAAATGTGTTTCATCCTCCCCTCCCGTACCAGATCTAGTCAGATTGAAATATGCGGGATGCGACGAAAGTCCACTTGAAAGTTTCTTGTAATATTTTATTTTGCGAAAAATTTTGTGAGTTAAACGAGAGCTTTAACAACGTTAGCAAGTTTGAAATGTTTGCAAAGCTCTGGAGGTGGAAGTTTTTGCCATGTAGAAATGGAACCCGCAATTCTGGTCGGAGTTGTAAGAACTTAAAGGGCTGAGGTACGATGGAAGGAAGTTTATAAATTATAAATAGACTTTTGCGTGATAAATGATGCAGAGTTATCGAAACTCCTGTGGAAAAGAACGAAAAGTAATGCATTCCACTGTTAGATTTGGGTTTGTCTGCCTTGGAGATATAGTTCAAGAAAACGGGCGGATGGTGTACGTTCCTTTTGCCTGCATACCTTGCGATTAACTTGAGCGGTTAGCCCGGAGTATTAATGAAAAAAACATGTAGTATGACATCATTTTATTTCAATATAGAAACCCAACACGTTGTTATGTTACATGCCTGCAAATGTTTACAAAAATTTCGGTGTCTTGTGACGTAAATTTCAATCAACTTATGTTGAGCTTTTCCAACTCTGCAGAAAAAATTGGTTTAGCAATCCTTCCGTTCTTAAAGAACTGCAACTATAGTCCTGCTGTTAGTGTGTTATTTAACTGATTCAACTGAAATGTGGCTCTTGCAGCCAGCAAACGTCAGAGTTTAACTTGTCCTTCTAGTTAGAGGTATAGTTCGCCATTGGTTAGACTGTGAGCCCATCCTACAAGTCATCACACCTGCTGCAGACTCTAAACTAAATAAATGTCAATAATTATAAATGAATCGTAGGATTCACACTAGGTACATTTTATTAGCGACATGTACCATCGTTAAGACACCCCAACATTGGCTAGCAAATGTCTAACTAGAAGATTGTGGTAGATTTAATGTAGGTATACTTTCTCCGTCGAACTGCCAGCCAGTCTAAATAACTTCCGTTAAAAATGTTGAAATGAGCAAATATTATAGTATACCAAAGATATACTAGTATTATTCACTCCAGATGCGATGAGCCACAGCTTACATTTTTTGTAAGCTATTGCCTATAATATCAGAGGACAACCCTGCACAACTAGGGTGCGGAGAAGGGGAGGGATTATTTTTATCTTATTCTCCGGATGATGGGTACATGACTACAACCAGGGACACAGAGACATTCTAGCTTTTAAAATCAATCACTTCAGCTTTCAATAGAATATGACAGGGTGAGGAATTAGTAGCCGGAGTTTAGCACTAAATTTTGGGCCCTGAATGAACTTTGTCCTTCTCAGGTAATAATTAAACTCAAGAAAACTGAATTCTATGGGAAACCTCATTCTGTGAATAACCAACCCCGTTTGTTTCACTACTGCCAGCAAAGTTCTTAAGGTGTTCCTTTCATCACAGGAACAGATTGAAAGCAATTTCGCAAGATCCACTCAAGTCAGTTTGAATGAAAACCATCCCCGGGAATTATGCAGCTCGGGGAATGTTCAAACGGGAGCGCACTGGAATTCCTCGTTTTAGATTGGTATCGAACAATGAACTCTTTGCGTGCATAATAACTTTGGCTCGGTGCTTGTTTCCATTAAGGGGATAAAGATAACTCTACCACTGGAACTGGAGTAGACGAAATTATTCAATGGTTGCAACCGGCGACTACTCGACTGCCTTGCACATAGTGAAAACGGTGAGATAATCGATTCGTTCACCATCTCCACTGATTTATGGTGCAGAACTCATTGTTCGAATTTGGTAAACAAGTTCTCTTTGGTACTTGAAATGACAAATTTATAACTTCCTAAGGAAGCAACTTGTGTGCCCCCATTGATTGCTGAATATCAGCCCTGCTCAGGAATTCATAGGAGCTTTCGTCGCATGAGAAACTTTGTCGGGGGATTTGCGAGTAAATCAGACTTCTATCCACCTTGTTATAACTGCAAAGTCGAACGTTACAGCGCCCCTGCAGCACAGGCCCCGAAATCACATCCCCGGGCCCCAGCAACCAGTATGTGGCTGTAATTATTGTTTCAGGAGCACAAACTTTAATTGATTTCTTTGACGAGACAAGAGCAAACTCTCTAATTGTCGCAGATAACAATTATCCTTGGGCGACGTGTGTAATATAACAAAATTATCTGTGTACGATGCTTGTTAACAGTGTTCTCCTTGTAACAACTGGGGTCCTTGAGCACTTTCCGAATCCGGTGCTGGGTAAGCAGCACACAATGTGATTGTTTACACTCACACTCCGCGGTATGTTTTTCAAATGTTCCCAACACAAAAGCCTTTCACAAAATGGAATCCCACTTGTAGTCCTCTCGACGTGCTGCTATAATGTTCCGACCAACAAAATGATAGTACTCTGCTCTTATCGCCATAATGGTCCCGAGGAGGACTCAAAATAAAATTGTCCTGTGGTCTTTTGCCCAGAAAATATTAATTATCCCTTCATTGTGTGTTCTGCCGTCATTAATTTCGTTCCGTTAAAGCTGGGGGTTTTCGGGGCATCCTCTATGTGTTTCTGGATTAAATCACGCCTGCTGGAAATTCTGAGGGAAAATATTCCCCAATGAAACATGTCGTCATCATGTATGCAAATTTAACAGTTTGCGACACCTCTGGTAGTTTTATTAAATACGCGTGTATTTAGCGGTTTTTCGGATGTGTCACTTGCTCATTTTACTCGTTGTGCCCGTTTTATACCCTGAATCAGTCAGAATGCATTTTTGAACTGTTCCCGGTAGTGGGTAGTATGAGGAGTCCAAGAAATTATGTATATATAATACAATGGTGGGCTGGTGTGTTCCACCAAGATGTCACTGCTTCTTTTGAAAAGTCGTGTGGAAACAAAGATTTCGGAAATTATAAAGCGTCATATCGTTATATTCTTCCTTAGTACCCACGCCGGTGGGTACGTCGAGGTGAATCTCTTCTCTGTAGTTGTGGGTTTGACTCCTGCAAAAGGAGCGGTGATTCATCTGGGTACCAGTTCTGCTGACGAAAATTGTACTTGCGAAACCATTGGGATATTGCACAGTAAAAATTTCATGCCAAAAAAATTGTGGCTTACTTTTATAACATTTATCACATTAAATTTTCCCAATCTCCTCTTTCCTAAAATTTCTCTCCGCCTAAGATGTGCTGCATGTATCATAGGGTTGTCCCCTGAGCTTTTTATTTTCACAATCTATACAATAAATTTCGGGGCACACTCTTCGATCTTTTATCTTTTTAATTTTTAACTTAGATGTTCCTTTTTAATATCTTTTCGACACTGCAGTCCCTATTAGATTAAATATAATCATCATCCTCTTGGATCCATCTTGAAAAGGAATAAGAGGACAGTGTATGGATGCTTCTTTCACGGCAGTATCTATATTTCCAGTCCCATAAAACTATGAAAGAACTAGTAAGAGGATTGGAAGAAATCTATTCCTATCCTCTCGTCTCTTTTCAACAAAATATTAAGACCGGAAATCCTTGTATTATTTCTTCTATATAATTATCTGAACCAAAATCCTGCAAACTATATAAACCATCAATTTGTCTTTTATTTCAAATTTTAGTTATAGCCAATCACTGCCAAGCAGTGATGGAAAATATATCTCTGTGCATTATTACCACCATCCTTCGTTGAATTTCACTGAGTTGCTCTAACAGAATCAATAATGTCATCCACTTTCTTTCTAAAGGAAGATTCCGCGACAGTCAGCCATAAATTCCTTATTGTTTTTATTGGGGTTATTCGTTGTTTGTATGCCTTAAAAAAACGACACTAGATACATAAAAATTTCCATTGAAAGAACATCATTATGAATTATAGTGAAAGACGTCGTTCTTCCATGATAGAATGACAATTTTTATGGAGACAAGATCTCCCCCTAAGTCGCTGACTGTTGCGTGTTCTCGGTGCTTTTGCAGGAAACGCACTGTTTGCAGACAAGTGTGTAAAGGATAAGGAAGTTTTGTAGTGTAAGCAACTTTAGTGCTCGATTTTTCATAGAAATGATGATGGGACGTTAGAGAGTATGTAAACAATTTGTACACCGCTTAGTGAGCGATTTTTTTATGGTGTCGTAAAAGCCGCGCGATTTAGAGACGGTCTGTCTAGTGCCTCAACTTTAGGGGATGGTTTTTCCAGACGCCCCATCAGTACTACCTTATATTCTTGAATGCAGTGTCACATATCTCGGGAAAAAAAATTGTATGTTATGAGGCTTAGATTTTGGTTTACTTTGAAGACCATATAATATTGCTAAATCATAATATAATAGCATCGAAGGTGCAGTGAAATTAGCCAGGACCCTAAGACGTGAGGACAGCAGTACGTTGAGGTGGCTAAGGAGAACGAAGTATGGCGAAGAAGAATCTTCTCGCGTTATATAGAAACCGCGTTAAGTGTTTAGAAGAATGTTCATCAAGAGTCGAAACAGTTAATGAAGCTTTTTAAATTTATTCCACTCTATCGGTTATACTGGAACCTTATAACTCTTCCATTTCCAATTTATGATTATTATTATTTTTCGAAATTTAAATATTTCTTTATAAAAGGAAACATAGTAAGTAAAATTAGAGCAACACACTTTGAAAGGGCTGACAGAAACGTAAGTTTTCTAAGTCACGAGTTCGAAATAGAATCATTTTTCGTCCCCAGGACAAGGAAGATCCTTTTCGGCATCTAAAAGCACGAAAAATGTGCTATTAAGGAGTTCTATTTTCCATATACAGGACGGGGAACGTTGTTTCAGGACGAAAAAAGACAAAAAAGGTGCTATATATATAGAAACCGCGTTATAAGAGTACCGTGTTATGAGAGGGTTTATTGCAATGTTTGAATTTTATAAGAAATTTTTTACTCTCTATTTTGTAGTTTAGTTGCGGACAATATGCTATTGAGGCTAAATATGAGGACATATTCTCTAGATAACGTGGTAGAGATAGCTATCCTAGCATCTTAGTCATGCAGGGATGTAGATAGAGCTATCGGTTTCGCCCAACCCAAGTTAACAATAGCAGTGCTTATCACATTTAACGGCAGCAATGAAAAGACCTTAATGTGTGGCTTCTTAAATGACACCACCAAAATGATATAATATTGTTTTTAATAAAAAGAGCATGACAAATAATGTATATATATATATAGGCAGAAGCCATTGAATTCTGTACGACATTTCAGCAGACAATGTTACTGATGGCATTGAAAGACCTTAAGCCGAATTGTCTGATAAGATGTTTCTTGGCCTTAAGGCTTCAGAATTACATAGAAAGGTGGGCCGAGCATAATAATAACACTAAAGGATCTTAGTACATAATCTGTCCTGACATTATTAACAGAAAATAATTTGTTATAGCAATGTTTGAATAAAGGGGATAATTTTTGTTTTCTAGAAATTTATGGACTACACATTGGATTGCGACTGCATTCAGTGCATTGCCTTCTATTCAGGATCGGCTGTAACATTTAAAATCCCTGTTCGTCAACTTGGTCTATGCGGAGGGGACTTTTAGGGCAGAAGATATTGGGAAATTTTAACCTGACAAATGTTGCAATTAAGCCACAATTTTTACCATGGAATTTTTACTGTGCAACATCTCAGTGGTTTTGCAAGTACAATTCTACTCAGTACAATAGTGTCAACCACTGTTATCCAGATAAATCGTTGTGCTTCTCCCCCATACTACCAATTTTTTACGCCTGTACTATTCTGTCGAACATAAAGGCTTCATTTCCACCACAAACTGAGTTCTTTCTAGAGCAGCAGCTTTTTGTACCTCCTGCTTTAGTGAAATGTTGTGTAACTCAAAATATCTATAGTCCTTCTTTTATGCTCCCCTCTTAAAAACAACTAGCTTAATAAATTTTTTGTCCATTTCTCTGCCGACAAGTGACGACACCATTTTAAGACCTTCCCATTCATAAAATTAAACGCGTATCTCAACAATATCCCATAAAATCTTTATATTCATAGCAGAGGAAAAATAATCCTTGCCAGGTTCTCTTAATAACGAAACTCCTAAAATTCATGGCATTCATTTCCTGAATAGGCAACACTCCGGAAATTTAAGTAAAAGGGAATTGGCTGTCAAATAAAATATGTCACGCGCTCCCAGTAATAAGTCCCATGACATTTTGGAAAGCCCCTACGGTATGTCGGACATTTGTGTTTCCTGGTGTGCATTGCGTCACCGGATTCAAGTTGCAAATGTGTCCTTTTTGGCACGGGCAAACAATTGCACAGAAACAAGGGTGGTCAGGATAAAAAAACCCAAAATCCCAAAAAGGGGGAGATTTAATCTCATTCAATGCTTGTAATTGACTTTTACGCTTCTCTGATTGAACCAATGGAACCAGGCATTCATGCATTATGCAGGAGCTCTCCGCTCTCCTTAGGGTGAGATTTCAGGCTCGACAAAAATAGAATCATGCACTATTCCTTGTGAGCATCGGTGGTGAGGTGGTTTTTTTCGTTTTTTTTTTAAGGAATTGCCAAAGTCAATTGGAACTCCCTCCTGCTCAGCGAATCAGAACGTCATACTGGCTAGAGAAGTTGTTCCAGTAGAACGGGTCCATTGATTATAGGCAAATGAATAACGCCACTAATTTTGGGGTACTTTACTTCCAACTTGAGGAAAAGTAAACAGAAATAATTGTAACCATTTTGTCGACCTTAAATATTGAGCAGAGCACCCAAATTAGTGGATTGCGTGCGAAAGCTCATTGCTCCCTCCTTGCCCGGATAATAGGATCAATTTATACCTGAAGCACAAAGCACGTTATTACATGGAAGAGTTATTTCTTTCGTTAAGGTTAACAGCGGGCCGTTTTATCAGCAATTTTCTTGCACAGCTTGATTTTCCAAATTTATGGAGATGAAGGGATTAGTTGAAGGGTATCCTTTTAGGAGATCTTGTTTTCGGCGAACACTGCGTAACGACGAGAGATTTTATTGGATATACGTCAAAGCTGCTTTTCTTTTTAAATTTACTCAACGTTAATTAATTTACTTTTCATTGTTAATTAGACGTTTCAAATTGGAACGAACGGGAGAAGATACTTATGATAATTCCTTGTGCTTCTATGAGTCATGGTTGCTACTTTATTGTTTCGAATTACACGTAATAGTCTGAGCCTGTTTCAAAAGGTGTGCACGGAAGGTTGGCAAATATTGTACAAAAAGAATCTATCGATTTGGAGGTCTGAAGGTGAAAAAGAGGACAGCTTGACGATTTGATTGCCTTATCGCCGTACCTTATTGCTGGAGTCAGCACCATACTAAACAAATTCTGCCCAGGATAGGCTCCAAGGCTTGTAAAAATTCGGAAAATAGCTCAGTAATTCTACAAAGTGGTGAAATCCGTAGACCTAGACAATTCCTTATTGAAAATCTCGATTCTCGACACTTAAATGGCTACTTCGCGTGTATAGTGCCACAACCTTATCAGTCGGGGCTTCATTTGCCTCGATTTGTAAGGGCGAACCTATTTAATCGAGCGGCCTTTAACGATTGAGAAATTCAACACATGTTAAGTCCGCACAGGTGGACCTTTCCATTTGTTGTTTTTGCGCCACTATACCTCACTCCCTTCAAGTGGGGGTAGGTACATTTAAGTCATCCTCAGAGCAGAAAGCAATTATTCTAGCTCTGGAAAAATCCATGAAGTTTTAGGAAGGTTATTCTCTTTTTGTTCAAAGATGGTCATTTCATGTTACTTAAGCATCAGGAAAGTTTTTGCCAGACATTGAAGTTCTTTTCGGGTGTTGTATTGTGGAAATTCCCTGGAAATCTTAATGTCTTTTGAAAGTAATGAAGTGGAAGGGAGCTTTTATCAGAATTAGCTACGTTGGAACTGGAAAAAGTATTTACTTTTATGGTAGTTACAAATCCAGTCATGTAGACTGGGTAAACGGAAACAAATTCTCAATTTGCCACAGTGCAAATGTACAAATGGCACTAAGCAAATTCACTAATGCGATCAGATAGGTCACCCCTCTGCTGCAGATAGGCGCATATATCTCAAACAGAATGTTAATAGAGATAAGACAGCGAAATCTATTTGGTGGGCGTGATAAAAAATTCCTTTCAGGATTTCACAAAAATCAGGACAATCAATCACGACAGCGATCAAATCGATGCACCCCTCTCTATCTGCAGTAGATATGCCTGTGCACGTTTCTGCATACTAAATTGTAATTCACTTAAGAGTACTCTGCATTTGAGGGGTTTCTATCTCTTCAACTTTTATTAAAAGACGTAACTTCGTGTGTGCTTACTTATTTAGTTCACCCTAGTTCTGTGTTATTTGGTTGGTATTTTCGGATTTTACTTTACTCCTTTCATCGAAATAAATGACTGATTTCTTCTTCTTTTTTGTTAAATATTAGGAAAGTCTTCTAAGTTCATTTCTCCAGAGCAACGAATTCAGTTTTCCACAACTGTTTCCGCAGAAATGACAGCGTCGGAGACTCAGTAATTATCACTCTGGCTCATATTCAAGAGGTATCTGGTTCGAATCGGATATCTACCAATAAACAATGTAGAACTCAAAAATTTTGGACTACTGGCAAGAGGTTAATTATTAGGAAGAAAAACACCAAATAGTATTGACTAATCTCAAGAGATAACCTTATGATGTAGACAGAATATCTTAGGCGGATGGAAATAAGGAAAGAGGAGATTGGGAAATTTTAACCTGACAAATGTTGCAAGTGAGCCACAATTTTTGGCACGAAATTTTTACTGTGATGGGATCTTGCTTCGGAAGTACATGTTTTGTTAGTAGAATTGCCTAAATCGCTGTACCCAAATAAATCGTCGTGCCCCTATATAGGAATTGAACCCGCGCCCACAGAGTAGAAAAACTACAGACGTGCGCCTCAGCCCGCTCGGCCACTACAAGCGGACTAGTTGTGCTTTTTAGGTATTGAATTTTGAGGAGGGGCCATTTATTTTCGGGAAGTGGCGCTTTTGTGGCTACTTCTGCATACTTACCTTATGGTTCTCCAGAACCTCCTCCCAAAAGGGAGCTGGAGGAACTTGTGCACTACGTTGAGAGGGAAATCACAGGACTGATAATTGGGTGTGATGCTAACTGGCACAATATAGTGCGGGCAGCACGGATGATAATCTCAGAGGAGAGGCCCTACTCGAATTTGTATGATTGGAATTTGCATAGTGCAAACTTTCGTCGATGCCAGGCGAAAGGAGATGATTGATGTAATTCTGCAATATCAAAATGGTGGAAAGATACAGATTGGAGGGCGATGGATCGGGGTAGGTTGTCTGATCACAGAGACATTCAATTTATGGTGGAATTTTGCTCCATGAGGAGAGGAAAAAGTCTTTGAAAAATTCCTCGGAACACGGATATGGCCAAGTGCATGAAAGTGTTGGAGAGGAAACTGAAGGAAAGAGTGGGGAAAACACCAAAGATCATTAGAAGTGCGGAGTCACAGCTGGAGGTAATAAAATTAGTTGGAAGCGACATATTCCAGGAGGCTTGCCCTCTTACTTCAGTTCAAGATCAGGATCCCACGCCCTGGTGGATTGGGGAACTAGAAACCCTAAAGAAAGAGGTGAGAAGAGCCTTTTACCACACCATGAGGAATAATGAGCCGCAGGCGTGGGATAATTATAAAGCGAAGAAGAGAGAGTTGAAAAGAACTCTGTGAGAGCAAAAAAGGGAGTCGTAGAGAGATTTCTGCTCGAATATGGAAACTATCGCGGAAGTCAGTATACTGCAGTGATAGTCACGAAGGATAGGACAGGAAAATGGTGGAGACATTGGTGAAGACTAACAGCATATTTTTCTGGAAGCTATGTCTCGGAGGGATCTTGGACCGTACGTAACCGGATGGCAAAGAGATAAGACTGGGATGTGGCGGAAAGGATGGTATCTTTGGAGGTATTGGAGAATGGCCATAGGCAGCTTCGCACCTTTCAAGTCTCAAGAGTCTTTCAGTGTGTATGTAATTTTTAATCTACTACTTACATTGACAAACTGTGAACTTTGTTTAATTGAAATATTTTACATATCTGTTCAGTGAAGCAAAGCGCGCATGATCTGAACTCCGACCGACTGCGTTCTTCCGCGATATGGCTGTGGTCTGAGTATTAGTTTTAACCCAGCGGGAAATGGAATCATACCATCATGCAACCCGGACGCCCTCCTTGGAAGTTGTGATGCATGCCTCTTCACTGGACACTTTATAGGACATTTGCACAGCCATGTCCTAGGAAGGAAGCAGTTGAAGCTTTTTGTGTGCTTGCTGCCAAACTCAACAGATTATTCTGACAAACAAAACGAGAATGATCTTGAAAGGGAAAGCCCCGAACTTTATACGAAAGGAACTGCGTTGCAGCGAAATTCACACCTTCCACCAAGCTTCTTGCGGGATCAACATGGAATGAATGAAAACTTTTTGAACTTTTTCAGTTTTTTGTACTAAAGTTTTACTGCTTCCATAGGCCTTCTCCAGGGAAGGCCTGACCACATTTCCCGCTGGGTATCAACAAGCGAAGGCCATCATGACAGGAATGCAATTGAAATGGTTGCCATAAAACGCAATACGTTTCCTCTCTATGTTCAGTTTTCGTTAGAAATTAAATTCACAAAGCAACAAAGTGAGGCCAAATATGCTTTCGTTAAAGTGCAAACCATAAAAAGCAAATCAATCCCCTTTTTGCCGTGGATGTGTCAGCATTTAATCACTAACAAGATTTGAGGCAAAGTCACCCGCTTCGCAGACAAACCCCAACATTCTTTGGAATTTGCCTCCACAGAAACAACTGCAAAAAATAAAAACCCTTTCCCAAATTCCAACATCTC